>JAAIIK010017427.1:64057-74922 GCA_014706435.1 Silurus glanis | reverse complement strand
GCAGTGTTGTCGGGGTAAACGTTTTGTTCTCGTTTAGAGACTGGATTTCTTCATCCATGGCTTTTATCCATTCTTTTGAGTTAGTTGACCTCATTGCTCCCTCAAAAGTCTGTGGAATGCCACACACTGCTCTGCAGCAATAATCTATTGTGATATTCACCTCATCATTATCACTGTCCTCAGTTACGAAGTCATCCAAGTAACTCGGTGTTTTTCTCTCTCTGGTCGGATATCTCCTACTCTCGGGTTCACCATTTGTCACATTTTGTGAATGATTGCGGTCACTAGATCTGGTTGCTTCACTTAGACTATCACTATTTGTACTTCTACTCTGTACACTTGGCTCTGGAGCATTTTCTGTACTCCTACTCTGTGTAGTCTCACCAGTCTTGGGTTTTACTCCGACATAAACATCACAATTCCTGGATCCAAGATGGCGGCGCGGCAGTAGCTCGCAGCGACCGCTCCGGACCCAAAATGGTGCTAATTTCACTTTGTAGCCCGCCTTACACAACACATGGACATCAGAGCAACCGGTGTCCCTGTGTACAACCGCAAAACCCTGAAAGAACTCAGAAACAACCCAAACAACACAATTAATGATGACCTGCGGCAGAAGCTACGCGACCTCGGCGTGCTCCGAGAACCAGGCCTCCAGTCCTCGGCATCGCCTGCGGCGGACGGGCGGAGGAGGGGGAATCGAAAGCGCTGCGCGAGAAAGCAGAAGCGCGGAAAGCGAGCGGGTGCTAATGCTAGGCTAAAAGCTAACCCTAGCCGGCCCGCGCTACCATCACTACTGCTGGCAAATGTCTGCTCCCTGGACAATAAATTAGACTACATCAGACTCCAACAAGCTACTCGGCGTGAGTACAGACACTGCTGCGTTTTTGTGTTTACTGAGACGTGGCTGAGCGACAGAGTTCCGGAGGCCGCCATTCAGCTGGATGGGCTAGCCGCGTTTCGTGCCGACAGGAATGCAGCTCTGTGCGGTAAGACTCGCGGCGGCGGTCTGTGTGTTTATGTCAACACGGAATGGTGTAAGAACTCTGTGCTTGTTTCTACCTACTGCTCATCGCTGCTGGAGTTTATTGTTGTGAGATGTAGACCTTTTTATTTACCACGGGAATTCACCACCGCTATTGTGCTCGGAGTGTACATACCACCTAGCGCTAATGCTAAGGAAGCGCTCAGCGTGCTCTACGGGACCATTAGCGAACTTCAAAACACACACCCTGACGGATTGTTTATTGTCGCCGGAGATTTTAATCACGCAAATCTCAGGACTGTGCTCCCTAAATTTTATCAGAATGTGGACTTTGCAACCAGAGGAGAAAACACGCTGGATGTTGTTTACACAAACATCCGGGGCGCATACCGGGCGAAGCCCCGCCCCCACCTCGGGTACTCAGACCACATCTCTGTTATGCTGATCCCAGCATACAGACCACTCAGCAGGCGTTCAAGACCAGTTCGGAAGCAAGTGAGAACCTGGCCAGCAGGATCCATGTCTGCTCTCCAAGACTGTTTTGAATGCACTGACTGGGACATGTTCAGGGAAGCTGCAACCAACGGCGATTTCATCAACTTGGAGGAATACACACGTCAACAGTGACCAGCTACATCGGCAAGTGCATTGATGACGTGACTATCTCAAAGACCATCACTACACGCTCCAACCAGAAGCCGTGGATGACCGCCAAGGTGCGTGCGCTGCTAAAAACAAGAGACTCCGCCTTCAGAGCAGGGGACAGGGCGGCCTTGAAAACAACAAGGGCCAAACTGTCCCGTGCCATCAGAGAGGCGAAGCGCGCACATGCCAAGAGAATTCACGGCCACTTCCAGGACAGCGGAGACACCCGGCGCATGTGGCAGGGCATCCAGGCGATCACGAATTACAAGACAACATCACCTGCTTGTGACCGTGACGCCTCCCTCCCAGATGCGCTGAACGACTTCCCGGTTCGAGGTGCAGAACAACATGGTGGCGAGGAAGACCATCCCTCCTCCCAGTGACCAGGCACCATTCTTGGCAGAGTGCTCAGGGAATGTGCACAACAGCTAGCAGTTGTCTTCACTGACATCTTCAACATCTCCCTGAGCAGCGCCACTGTTCCTACGTGCCTCAAGACGACGACCATCATTCCTGTGCCGAAGAATTCTTCTGTCTCCTGCCTCAATGACTATCGTCCCGTTGCACTCACACCCATCATGATGAAGTGCTTCGAGAGGCTCGTCATGAGGCACATAAAGACCCAGCTTCCACCCGCACTGGACCCCATGCAGTTCGCGTATCGTCCAAACCGCTCCACGGACGATGCTATCTCCACAACCCTTCATCTGGCCCTCACCCATCTGGATAACAAAGACTCTTACGTAAGGATGCTGTTCATAGACTTCAGTTCAGCATTCAACACAATCATTCCTCAGCACCTGATCGAGAAGCTGAGCCTACTGGGCCTGAACACCTCCCTCTGCAACTGGATCCTGGACTTCATCTCCAGCACCACCACACTGAGCACTGGAGCCCCTCAGGGCTGTGTGCTCAGTCCACTGCTGTTCACTCTGCTGACTCACGACTGTGCACCAATGCACAGCTCGAATCATATCATCAAGTTTGCCGATGACACGACCGTGGTGGGTCTCATCAGCAAGAACGACGAGTCAGCATACAGAGAGGAGGTGCAACGGTTAACAGCCTGGTGTGGAGCCAACAACCTGTCTCTGAACATTGACAAAACTAAAGAGATGGTTGTTGACTTCAGGAGAACACAGAGTGACCATTCTCCACTGATCATCGACAAATTCCTTGGTGTTCATCTGGCGGACAACCTCACCTGGTCACTCAACACCAGCTCCACCACAAAGAAAGCCCAGCAGCGTCTCTACTTCCTGAGAAGGCTGAGGAAAGCTCATCTCCCTCCCCCCATCCTGACCATGTTCTACAGAGGGACCATCGAGAGCATCTTGAGCAGCTGCATCACTGCCTGGTTTGGAAACTGCACCGTCTCAGATCGCAGGACCCTACAGAGGATAGTGAGGACAGCTGAGAAGATCATCGGAGTCTCTCTCCCCTCTATCATGGACATTTACACCACACGCTGCATCCGCAAAGCACACAGCATTGTGGATGACCACACACACCCGTCACACACACTCTTCACACTCCTACCATCAGGGAAACGGTTCCGAAGCATTCGGGCCGCCACATCAAGACTGTGCAACAGCTTTTTCCCGCAAGCCATCAGGCTCCTCAACAAACATCTGAACTGAACTCTCTCGCTCACACACACACTTACACACAACTGTGCGACTGATCTGTACAAACTGGACTCAACACACATCATACACTTCGCACACCCAGGTTTCAGTACCATTCACACTTTCCATTATCGCAAAATGTTTACATGCCGTTGTTGCCGATCTTCCGGGACTTGTTCTTTTGCACAATATTCTGTCCAAATCCTTTGGTCACTGTTCACTTTATTTGATTGCTGCTACTGTTGAATTGCACAATTGTTTACATTTTCTGTTTACATTTTTCTGCTACTGTTTGCACCTTATTCTGTCACGACAGGTTTTACTGGCGGAGCTATTATTTTTATTTTTATATTTTGTGTATTGTCCTGCACTGTCCTGTGTCGTCTTTTGCACTGTCTTGTGTTGTCTTTTGCACTGTTTGCACCAGCTGCACACATGCACTTTATGTGGTGAGAATCTTAGTTCTCGGCCTTGTGTCTCTCTGTTCTGTACTGTTGTTTTATGTTGTTTTATGTAGCACCTGGGTTCAGGAGGAACGTTGTTTCATTTCACTGTGTACTGCATCAGCTATATATGGTTGAAATGACAATAAAAGCTTCTTGACTCTTGACTTGACTTAGACCTTGCTCACCCGTCTGTGTCTGTTTTTCCGCCGCCGCTTTGCTCACAAATTTTACTAGTCTGTGTTTTTGTACTTTGTTTGTATCTGGATGATACACCAAATACGCTGGGCTGTTCTTGTCGTAGCCTACAAATGACCTTGGTTACATCTGGAATCAAATTTTCCTTTTTCCTGTTTGTATGTGTAGCATACAGATCCAAACTTTTGCATTTTTGTCTGTCCCGTACGCTTGTTAAAACACCTGTTGCGTACCACTGCTGCTGTTTGTATTGCGCAGTGCCATAGTTGCTTTGGTACATGCACCTACCCATCTCAAAAAGAGTACGCCAATTCCTCTCCGCAGTTCCGTTTTGGTGTGGGGAATACGGAGCTGACGTTTCATGTCTGATGTTGTTTTTCCTCAACAATGCTTGAAAGTCATTGCACGTAAACTCAGTTCCGTTGTCGGATCTTATGCACCTCACTTTCCCGTAAGGGGATACATCCGCTAGAAATTTTTCAGTAGCCTGTACGGTGTCACTTTTCCTCTTTAGGAAGTATACGAACACTGTGCGCTCGAATAGTCGTCAGTGAATGACTGCACATATTTGTAACCGTCCATCGATTCTGTGGCTACTGGACCTGCAAGGTCTGTGTGTACCATCTGTAAGGGTGCCTTTGCTCTGGTATCAGGATCCCTATTTCTGGTTTGGGCAAACTTTCCCTGAATACACACCTCACACTCTTGTTCGGGTCTGCCAGTTTTACCTTTGACCTGCATACCTTCAACAATACCCTGCAACTTAATAACATCTTCATAGTTACAGTGATCTAAGATCTCGTGCCATGTTTGTATGTCATGGCAGGCATTACACTTATCATTAGATTCAGTTCCAGTATGCAAATAATATAACTTGCCGTATACATGTATGTTAAATCTGGTACTGTCTCTGGTTATCAGGGTGTCTCTATTTTCTTTGAAAACAACCGTAGCCCCATTTGCGGTCGCTGCCTTCACTGAAAAGATGCTTTGGGGGTATGATGGTACAACCAATTAGACCATTTTCCTTGATGCTGCACGTTGGCTGCCGCTGGATACCGGTCTCTCTGTCTCTCATCTTGAACGCGTAGTCCTCGACATCTTCTGAGGCTTTACTCACACCATCTTTTTTGTCTTGAATGTCCTTATGCCTACACATTGCGTCTTTGTGTGTGTCTCTTCTGCAGATACTACACCACACTTTCTGTCGACATGCTCTAGCTCGATGGCCTTTGGTACCACACATAAAACACACTATTTCAGCATCGTCTTTGCTCCACTCACGTGCGTTCGTCTTTGCGATTCGCCGTCCAGCTTTCCCATGAGTTTATCACACTGTCGCTCGACTCAGCTGCTTTTATCTTTTCTGTTTCTTCAAAATTGCGTAGTTTAGTCTTGAACTCAGCAAACGTGATTTTATCATCTGTATGCGCCACATGTATTGCGAATGGCTTTAAACTCTCAGGCAATCCTTTTAAGACCATAGCCACTAACAGTCCGTCTCCTAACGTTTCACCTGCGTTACGCAGTGCCGTGATGGCGATCTCTGCTCTGATGATATAGTCCATTACACTTTCATCGTTTGCTTTTTGAAGCGATGTCAACATAGTGTATAAACTTATTATACGGGGCTTTCCCTTCCCTGCATAATATCCTCTCAGTATTTCTAGAGCTTTTCTTCCATCGTTGGGCGCATCCCTCATAACTAATGAGAGGCTTTTATCATCTAACAGCAAAATCAGTTCAGCATATGCGTCAGCATTTTTCTTTGCATCCGCTGCTATCTCAGCTTCTGACTGCGGCTCTTTTAACACCGTGTCTTTTAGTCCTGATAAATGAAAATGTCCCAACATTTTAGTTTCAAAAAGCTCATACTTAGACTCATCTCCGTCGAACATCAGTCGAGACAAACTGTACGTCCTCCGTTGTTCCGCCATGTTAGCACGCTGTCCGTCGCGACTTTCTAAACAGTGAAAAACAACAAACTTATCCTCCGAACAACTCCTGGGCCCATAACCTGTTGAGTTGTGCTACACTACTGTTGCAGCTAGCGATGCATACGGAAGATAAATTGACGATGGAGATTAATCATCTTTAGCCGTTTTAGGCATATTTATTAAACTGCTGCCGACACATCAGTCTCACGGTCAGAGCAGCTCACACACACACACACACACACACACACACACACACTAAGAAGAACCGTAACTCACAGGGGACAAACATTAACACAAACACGTTTCACAATAGTTAACACTTTAGTGCCCCCTAGTGGCTCACTCATATGCACAACACAGAAGAACTATACAGCATTACATTACATACAACTGAGGACATTATAAACATATTTTAACAGAAGAGGAGGAGCGTGAGGACTGAAAGAAGAATAAGATGGTGGAAACTGAAGGAGGAAGACTGTAGTGTGAGGTTCAGGGAAGAGGTCAGACAGGAGCTTGGTGGTGGTGAAGAGGTGCTGGATGATTGGGAAACTACTGCAGGAGTGATGAGGGAGACAGCTAGAAATGTACTTGGTGTGACATCTGGAAATAGAAGACAAGGAAGACAAAGAGACATGGTGGTGGAATGAGGAAGTGCAGGAGAGCATAAGGAGAAAGAGGTTAAAGAAACAGAACTGTTTAGTAGAGATGCAGTGGAGTTTTTAACAAGATTGTTTAACAGGATTCTGGAAGGTGAGAAGATGCCTGAGGAATGGAGAAGGAGTGTGCTGGTACTGATCTTTAAGCATAAGGGAGATGTGCAGACCTGCAGTAACTACAGGGGGATAAAGTTGATCAGTCACACCATGAAGTTATGGGAAAGAGTAGTGGAAGCCAGGCTGAGAGAAGAGGTGACCATCTGTGAGCAACAGTATGGTTTCATGCCGAGGAAGAGCACCACAGACACATTATTATGTGTATAAGGGTGTGTGTGTGTGCGTGTGTTAGATTATCCCTGGTGTGGCTAATCTAACACACACACACATGCACACACACACTCATGCATACAAACACACTCACACACATGCACATTTTTTTTTACCTATAAATATGTGTTTGTATGCTTGTGTGTGTGCGTGTTGGAATTTATACTGATTATATTGATATAGAATGATTATACTGAGGTGTGTGTTGTGTTAATATTTTGTATTATGATAATATTTTTTTATTAGCATTGTGTTTATGTTGTATTAATATTGTGTATGCTGTGTATGTTGTTTATATTGTGTATGTTTTATAACATTGTGTATGTTGTGGTAATATTGTGTGTTTTATTAACATTGTGTATGTTGTGTATGTTGTATTAACATTGTGTTTATGTTGTAATATTGTGTATGTTTTATAACATTGTGCTTCTGTTGTGTTAATATTGTGTGTGTTATGTTCATGTTGTGTATTTTGTGTTAATATTCTGTGTTTTATTAACATTGGGTTTATGTTGTATTAATATGGTGTATGTTTTGTATGTTGTATTAATATTATGTTGTATTAAAATTGTTTTTATGTTGTGTTAATATAGTGTATATTTTATAACATTATGTTTATGTTGTGGTAATATCGTGTATTTTGTATTAATGTTGTGTTAATATTGTGTATGTTTTATTAACGTTGTGTGTATCTTGTGTTAATATTGTACATGTTCTTTTAAAGTTCTGTTACTGTTTTGTTCATGGTGTGTATCTTTGTGTAGGATGGGTTGTGTCGATATTCTCCAAAAGGCAGAGCTGGATTCTGCTCCAGTTTCAGGATTCTTCCTCGCGTTAATGAGTCTGTGCTGCTGAACACAGTGGCTCAGTTCGGACCTGTTTCTGTAGGAATGAATGCTAAACTGCCCTCATTCCACAGATACAAAAGTGGTGAGACACACATGCATACAAACACACACACACACACACACACACACACACACACACAAACTCACACATTTACATTTACATTTGTGGCATTTAGCAGATGCCCTTATCCAGAGCAACGTACAAAAGTGATTTGAGTCTCAAGTAATGAATAAATCTACACTGGTACACAAGATTACAAACTTAATATAAATATAACCCTAGAATTCTACAAACTTGGAAAGTGTTAATTTAAGTCAAGTCAAGTCAAGTCAAGTTTATTTCTATAGCGCTTTTCACAACAGACATTGTCTCAAAGCAGCTTTACAGAAATCAACAGTCAAGGTGAATGGTGTGTGTTTATCCCTGATGAGCAGCCGTGGCGACTGTGGCAAGGAAAAACTCCCTTAGATGTAATGAGGAAGAAACCTTGAGAGGAACCAGACTCAAAAGGGGAACCCATCCTCATTTGGGTGACATCAAGAGTTTGATCATAAATCTTTCAACAATACAGAACACTAATTTAAGTGTTTCAGGAAGATGAAGGTCTTCAATCGTCGCTTGAAGATAGCCAGGGACTCCGCTGTACGGACATCTAGGGGAAGTTCATTCCACCACCTCGGTGCCAGAACAGAGAAGAGCCTTGAAGTATACTTACCTCTCATTCTGAGAGAAGGTGGTACCAGTCGAGCAGTGCTGGAGGATCTCAGACAGCGTGGTGCAGTGCGAGATGTGATGAGGTCACTGAGGTAAGATGGCGCTGGTCCATTTTTGGCCTTGTAGGCATCATCAGTGTTTTGAATCTGATACGTGCAGCTACTGGAAGCCAGTAAGGGAGCAGCAGTGGGGTGGTGTGGGAGAACGTGGGCAGATTGAACACAAGCTGTGCAGTTGTGTTTTGGATCATTTGCAGTGGACGAATAGCATTCAGGGGAAGCCCCGCCAGCAGAGAGCTGCAGTAGTCCAGTCTTGAAATCACGAGACTGAACAAGCACCTGGGCAGCCTGTGTGGACAGAAATGGTCGAATCCTTCGGATGTTGTAGAGAAGAAATCTACAAGAACGAGACACATTAGCGACATGTGGGAAGAATGACAGTTCATTGTCCATAATTACCCCAAGGTTATGAGCAGTGACTGAAGGGCAGAGCAGAGAGTCATGAAGTGGTATTTGGAGATCTTGACCTGGAGATGAATCACCTGGGATGACCAGCAGTTCTGTTTTGCTGGGGTTGAGTTTTAGTTGGTGAGCACTCATCCATGAAGATATGTCTGTCAAGCATGCAGAGATCTCTGACACATGGCACACTCACGCATACAAACTCTCTCTCACACACACACACACACACACTCATGCATACAAATTCACACAAATACACTTACACACACATGCAACGTTTGTTTACCTATACATTTGTGTTTGTATGTTTGCATGCATGTGTGTGTAGGAATTTATACTGATCCTCATTGTGACCCAAGTACGGTGAATCATGCAGTTTTGGTTGTTGGATATGGAAGAGAAGGAGGACAGGATTACTGGCTAATCAAAAACAGGTTAAACACACACAAACAATGATTCTCTCTCTCTCTCTCTCTCTCTCTCTCTCTCTCTCTCTCTCTCTCTATATATATATATATATATATATATATATATATTCTATGGAATATGTATATATTCTGCTGGGGCAGCAGCATCTCTACTGCAGACAGGAAGAGACTAGACAAGCTGATCAGGAAGGCCAGCTCAGTCCTGGGGATTCCCCTGGACACTGTACAGGAGGTGGGAGAAAGGAGGATTGTAGCAAAACTATCATCATTGCTGCAGAACCCCTCTCACCCCCTGTATGTAACCGTTACATCGCTGAGCAGCTCCTTCAGTGACAGACTGATACATCCTAAGTGTCTGAAGGAGCGTTATAGAAGGTCTTTTCTCCCTGCTGCTATTAGACTTTACAACCAAAGCTGTTCCCAGTAAAACCAGTCACCAAAATACAACACTGTTATTACTTTTTAGCTGTGCAATAACATTACCTGTGTGCAATATTACATGAATCATGTGCAATATTATGTGCAACATTACCTGCAATTACGTGCAATACCACCTTGAAATATTACCTGAAATGTGTACTTTTTTTTCTTCCCTTATTTGTATTTATACATTGTACTGTGTATATACTGTATATTATATTATGTGTATATTCTTTTTATATATTTGCATTTATTTTTATTTCTTTGTTTTGCTGCTGTAACATAGAAATTTCCCCACTGTGGGACGAATAAAGGTTTATCTTATCTTATCTTATCTTTATATATATATATATATATATATATATATATATATATATATATATATCTCTCTCCGGGTGCCATTTCTCTCTCTCTCTCTCTCTCTCTCTCTCTCTCTCAGTTGGGGTACAGCATGGGGAGAAAAGGGTTATTTCCGGATGGCGAGAAACAGAAATCAGTGTGGAATTGCTACATTTGCTGTGTTCCCGATTGTGTAAACCCTCTGAGTTGAACTGTGTGTCCTTGTTGAATGCAGTGTTTATTACAGGAAATAAAAGGCATTTTTGTATTGGGTACTTTTATTGTTGTAAATTTATTATTGTATTGTAAATCTTGATTTAAAATAAATTAGTCTCAATTAAAAATAAACATTATACATTTTATATTTTACATTTGATTATATTATAAATCAGATTTATTTGATGACTTCGATCTTCATCCATCTACACCTGTCTACATCCATCTACACAAATCTACAACCATCTACATCTGTCTACATCCATCTACACCCATCTACACAAATCTACAACCATCTACACCGGTCTATACACATCTACAACCATCTACACCGGTCTACACACATCTACAGCCATCTACACAAATCGACACACATCCACTCCCATCTACACAAATCTACACCCATCTACAGAAATCAACACCTGTCTACACACATCTACACCCATCTACACAAATCTACATCTGTCTACACACATCTACACTTGTCTACACAAATCTAAACCCATCTACACCTGTCTACACACATCCAAACAACTCTACACCTGATTACACACATGTACACTTATCTGCACAAATCTACACCCATCTACACAAATCTACACCCATCTACACCTGT
>JAAIIK010017427.1:11155-28384 GCA_014706435.1 Silurus glanis | reverse complement strand
TGTGTGTGTGTGTGTGTGTGTGTGTGTGTGTGTGTGTGTGTGTGTGTTAGTCCACAGGCTTGAGTGCTGGGTGTGAGGGTTAGGGTGAGACATTCTTTTGGCATGTAAAAATAATTTTATCTAATAAATGATAATTTTTTTATTTAATACTTTCTCAGTCCTGCATGGGAGTTTTATTTACATTTTTATTTTTTAAATAGTTAATGAGTGAGCGAGTGAATGAGTAAGGGAATGAATGACAGAGTAAGTGATATGGTGGTATTATAGTACAGGACAGAGTGAATAAATGAATGAGTGAGTGAGTGAGTTAGTAATATATCAGGGTAATATTGTACAGGACAGATTAAATGAATGATTTAGGGAGTGAATGAACGAGTGAGTTAGTAATATATCAGGGTAATATTGAGTGAATGAGTGAGTGAATGAATGAGTAAACGAGTGAATGAGTGAGTAAGTGAATGAGTGATTGAGTGAACGAGTGAGTAAGTGAATGAGTGAGCGAGTGAGGGAACGAGTGAGTGAGTGAATCAGTAGGTGAGTGAGTGAGTAAGTGAACGAGTGAGTGAATGTGTG
Organism: Silurus glanis; assembly: GCA_014706435.1. NCBI lineage: Eukaryota > Metazoa > Chordata > Actinopteri > Siluriformes > Siluridae > Silurus > Silurus glanis. The sequence goes on along the minus strand of JAAIIK010017427.1, from coordinate 27,811 downwards.
AGTGAGTGAGTGTGTGAGTAAGTGAGTGAATGTGTGAGTGAGTGAGTGTGTGTGAGTGAATGAGTGAGTGAGTGAGCGAGTGAGTGTGTGAGCGAGTAAGTGTGTAAGTGAGTGAGTGAGTGAATGAGCGAGTGAGTGAGGGAGTGAATGTGTGTGTGAGTGAGTGAGTGAGTAAGTGTGTGAGTGAGTGAATGTGTGAGTGAGCGAACGAGTGAGTGAGTAAGTGAGAGTGTGTGAGTGACTGAGTGAGTGAGTGAACGAGTGTGTGAATGAGTGAGTGAATGTGTGAGTGAGTGAACAAGTGAGCGAGTGAGTGAATGTGTGAGCGAGTTAATGAGTGCGTGAGCGAGTGAATGAGTGAGTGTGTGAGTGAGTGAATGTGTGAATGAGTGTGTGTGAGTAAGTGTGTGAGTGAATTAGTGAATGAGTGTGTGTGTGAGTAAATGAGTGAGTGAGCGAGTGAGTGTGTGTGAGTAAGTAAGTGTGTGAGTGAGTGTGTGAGTAAGTGAATGAGTGAATGAGTGAGTGAGACGGTGGTTTTGTACTGAGGCTCACAGACTGAACACATCAGACGGAATCATTCTGTTTAATGACACTGAATCTTTATAAATAAATGTAGAGTTCGATATAAACGGAAGGTTCTGGTGTTATTATGTTTGTGTTGTTTTACCAGTTTGTTTGGTTACACGTACAGGAAGTGCAGCGTAAATATGACGTAAACCGGAAGTCCCACCCACCGTAAAGATAAGCGTCTCCTCGGGGTTCCTCCCTTGTGTCTGTGCTCAGGGTGAACTCAGCATACTCGCTGTCTGTAGGTGAATTATTTCAGTTTAAAGCTCTTTCTATTTCAGAAAGGCGCAGTTATAAAGGAGTGTTACTCCTTCTTTATAGATTATTCAGTTACAGACATGAGTATGAACATGATGAACCGCACAGCGCCGCTGAGTTTGCTGTATTGTGGAGTTGAAAATGGCGGCGGTGTGTGTGCTGCTCCCCGCTTCAGAGCTCCAGCACAGACTTTCCCACAGAAACGTGAAGAGGAATTGGACGGGTACACGGAGGAGGCCGACAAAAGGACTGTTAGAGTGGGTATTAGTGAGAGAGAGGTGCTGCTGGAGAGCCGCTTACAGCTTCAGGGCGGCGGCTGTGAGGAGCTGATGAGTCCGGACCTGGAGACGGAGACCCGGGAGCTCCTCGGACAGTTGTATCGCTCTTACAGCGGACTTCCTGTGAAATGCTGGCGGAATAAAAGTCACTCAGCTCTGCCGAGCCTCCACAGGGTCGTGGGGAAAGTGCTGTGTAAACACAAGATCGCGTACAGCGGTAAGATTCACAACTCCTTTACATTTACGGCATTTAGCAGACGCTCAGGGCGACCTATCATTTCTAATTCATATTCAGCTGTTTAATATTCTGTTTTTACATTCAATTTTAGATAAAAACACTTATTCAATCAACATTCAACTATTATATACAAGAACTGCGCTATTTTAAGTGTTGTTTAATTAAGAGATTTTATTTATATATATATATATATATATATATATATATATATATATATATATATATATATATATATATATATATATATACATAATGTGTGTTTTTAAGATTTCTGTATTTTGATTGAAGGGCAGTTTCCTCATACAGCTACCCAATCAGGACTCAGCAGGGCATATTACTGACCAATCAGGACTCAGCAAGGCATATTACTGACCAATCAGGACTCAGCAGGGCATATTACTGACCAATATCGGCAGAAGAATAAAAATCAAATTTAAAAAAATCGAATATAGGATTATTAGGAAATGTTATACCACACAGGGTTCAGGTGTGTTAAGTGTAAGGTGTGTGTATGTGAGCGCACTTAGTTGTGTTTAGAGTAAGGTGTGTGCTCTCTGGTGTGTGTGTGTTGTGTTCAGTGTGTGTGCTGAGTAAAGTGCAGTGTGTGTGTGCTGAGTAAAGTGCAGTGTGTGTGTGCTGAGTAAAGTGCAGTGTGTGTGTTGTATGCCGAGTAAAGTGCACTGTGTGTGTGTTGTGGTGTGGTGTGGTGTGTTGTGTTGTGTTCAAAATGTGTGCCGAGTAAAGTGTGTGTGTGTCAATCCAAATTACTCAGAGTAATTTGTGGGACAGTGTGTGAGTGACAGACAGAGAGATGGTGAGACAGAGGGACACAGGGAGAGAAAGAGAGATGGTGTGATAGAGAGAGTGAGTGAAAGAGAGAGAGGGAGAGATGGCGAGAGAGAGGGTGTGACAGACACGGGGAGAGAGAGAGATGGTGAGACAGAGAGACACAAGGAGAGAGAGACGGTGAGACAGAAAGAGAGACGGTGAGACAGACACAGGGAGAGAGAGAGATGGTGAGATGGAGAGTCGCAGGGAGAGAGATGGTGTGACAGAGGGAGAGAGAGAGAAAGAGAGACACGGTGAGACAGAGAGACACAGGGGAAGAGAGGCAGTGTGACAGGGAGAGAGAGGGTGTGACCGGGAGACAGAGAGAGAGACACGGTGAGACAGAGAGACACAGGGAAAGAGAGACGGTGTGACAGGGAGAGAGAGAGAGACTGTGAGACAGGGAGAGAGATGGTGTGACCGGGAGACAGAGAGCAAGATATAGATGGTGAGAGAGGGAGAGAGAGCGAGACAGACAGACAGACAGACAGGGGGAGAGAGCGCGAGAGAGAGAGGCAGTTTAATCATAGACATGTTCAGATAGACAGTCAGCACTGTGCTGAAGTGACGTACAGAGATACACACACACACACAAAGTTATAAGGGAAATTCAGTACAACAAAATGAAAAGAGGAAGCAGAGCTCCACACACAAGTAATGGAAATTTTGTGTAATTCTTCCCCGTACTTAGGGAAATTCTTATTTTATTTTTTACAGGACCACACACACACACACACCCACACACACACACTCTCTCTATTAGCAAGCAAAATTATACACCAATTTAGAATAAAAGTGTGTGAGACACTGCTTTGAGGTGGAAGCTATTTGGATAAAGATGTTGTGTAGTTTTATATTATTATAATTATAGTGTGTGTGTGTGTGTGTGTGTGTGTGTGTGTGTGTTACAGGTATGGTGCAGCGGCTGTTTGAGCAAGCCAATGGTCTGGACAGTGTGAGCTCCGTGTTGAATGGTGTGTTCAGTGATGGAGTAATTAGTTGGGGTCGTATTGCGAGTGTTTTGGCTCTGGGAGCCGTGGTGTGTGAGCGGCTGAAGCAGGAGCGTGTGAATGAGCAAGCGGAGGAGTGTGTGGATATCGTTGTCTCTCACATCTCCTTATACCTCAGCACAGAGCTGCAGCACTGGTTCATCACCAACAATGGCTGGGTGAGTACAGGGACTTAACACACACACACACACACACACACACACACACCTGACTCATACTGCTGTGTATTTGTGTCTTGTGTGTGTGTGTGTTACAGGATGGTTTTGTGGAGTTCTTCCGTGTCGAGGATCCTGAGTCCACAGTACGGAGCGCTCTCATGGCGGTGGCGGGATTTGGAATAGGGGCTTGTCTCTTCACTCTGATGCGATGAAGTGGGTGGGGCCAGAGATGACCGCTGTTACCAAGGCTAGACAATCGTCCTTTGTTCTACGGAAATAAGGATGGACGTGCTTGTGCTCTTCAGGGTGATAACAGAGACTTCAAATCTGTATGTTTTGTGAAAATAGAAAGTTATATTTTCAATAAAATATGCCTCACCCAGCTCCGCCCCTGTTCCTATTGTGATGTCACTGCGTTGTGTTTCATATGGCAGTGTTGCAGAAATGTCATTGTTGAGTGCAGGGTCTGTGGTTTACAGTTAGGAAAAGAGCTTTATTTTTTTAATAAACGTTTCAGACACTGAACGCTGTGTGTGTGTGTGTGTGTGTGTGTGTGTGTGTGTGTGTGTGTGTGTGTGTGTGTGTGTGTGTGTGTGTGTGTGTGTGTTCATTAGGTTCTTTATTCAGGTGTTAACATTACACTCCACTCTCACACTGTGAGCGAGCTGGTCTCAGTGAGAGAAGGAAGTGACTGGGAATCAGCTCGCTGCAGGACATGCCACATCCCACACTTTGTTGCAGTGTTTTCTTTTGAACTGTTAAACTGAGCTGTGAGATTGAAACCAGGGCAGATCTGTAGCTGTAGGGACACTGCGTTTTTGGGGAATTGCATTGTGGAGAGAAAATAAATTCTGATTACAAAATATTTCAAATGTTGATTTTCTATGGACTTTTTATGAGGATTAATCTTCTCTTTACTTTCCACAGACATTTTCTACTGCTTTTTGTTTCATTATGTGGAGTGTGAAACCGAATCAGTTTCACTCTGAATGAATTTTTTTCTTTCTTTCTAGAGCACTTTTACCAATAGACATTGTTGTGATGCAGTTTTATACAATTATAATTAGTTAGTTTAAGCAAAAAAAAAAAAAAACCCTGAAAAAAATTTCTAGCGCATGCGCGCTAGAAAAAACCCTGAGACTTTGTGAACAGGTTTGCACAGAAGATTGTAAAGCTACATCACACAATAATTAGACAAATATTTATAAATGTTCAGCTGTGTTATTGCAGCTGTAAACTAGTAGTGATCTTTCTCCTAATTCTTTGGAACTTTACAAGTATGTTTTTGCCATAACAATGGCCTCCTGTATGTGTGTGTGTGTGTGTGTGTGTGTGTGTGTGTTTGGGGGATTGGGTGGCTGTGGCTTTAAATTGGCTGTAACACCAACACTGTTCTGCACATCACATTACTATTGGTAACATACAGCATAAAGTGTGAATGCTGTGTCAAGTATTTTAGTACTCAAGTTGTACTGAGTGTGTAATACTGCTGCAAGAGGCAGAGTCTTTAGCACCCAAAATGAAGATCCAATTAATTTTAGCTTCTGTATCCTAGAAATGTCTGAACTGTTGGATTATTAAAGAGTAATATATGATAAATCTATGTAGGGTTTATTTAAATAGTTAGATTTCATTTAATTTTTGTATTTTTATTTTTTATAACATTACCCTAGATTCTGCCTTGTAACCAGATCATCACTCAACATTTTAAAAAAGTATAACATTTTTATATTTAAAATGTATTTTAATAATTTTTTTGGAAATGTTTTATGTTTTATAAATTGTCTTTAGTTTAGTTAAAAAATAAATAAAAATGAAAACCTCACAGCATCTCCTGCTTTACTATCAAGAGAAAGCTTAACATTTGAAATGCACAAGTAAAATACAAGTACAATAACTGACTGCAGTTTAATGGGGTGTGTGTGTGTGTGTGAGTGAGTGTGAGTTATAATAAATGTTTTGTTTTATGAGTAAAACACTAACATGCTTCTCTTCTGCAGTGTTTGAACAAGGATCATGTCTCACTTCCTGGTTTCTCCTGATTGGCAGTTAGAGTTTTCTGCCTGCGCTTAGCAACAGCCTGCCTACAGTGACTTTAAAAAGCAACAAAAACAGAACACTTCCTAGAAGTCAGCTGGTTTATGTCTCTCTCTCTCTCTCTCTCTCTCTCTCTGTGTGTGTGTGTGTGTGTGTGTGTGTGTGTTTGCACTTTTTTTGAAAACAATGAATTTTTTCTGAACCCAAATGATCCATGTGTTTATAGAAGAATAATTTATTGAGGTAATATAACTATTAGAAGCCTAAAAAATGCAGAAGAAGCAGGAGCTGAACAATAAAAAAAGACTTAGTTTGAGCCTTTATATATAAAACATCTAAAAGTGGAGTTCAGAGCAGCTTTAGAGATACCTGCATACTAATTTAGACATTAAATTTAACTGCAGTGAGGAAACCAGAGTCAATGGTCAGAAGAAAAAACTTCCTGCGATATGAGGGAGGAGCCCTGAGAAGAGAAAAAAAAGGAGCTCATCCTTATCGGGAAGAGACCACATAGTACGGTTATTAATCATTCCCTTCTATAAATGTGTATTATACTGTAGGTCTGGAGGTGCTGAAAGTGTTCTAAAAGGATTTACAGGCTCATGTTTTAATTTAGAGTCTTTATTAATCTCTCACAAACTGCTCCACCCTGAGCCCAACAGGGTGGCCTGCCATTATCTGATATAAATCCCAGCAGGACTGAGTAGTATATCCCTGGAGAAAACCCCATTCAAACAAGTTCAGTTCAGTTTTATTTATATAGAATTTTTAACACTGGACAAGTTCACATTTACAACAATTCAAGGACTTTTCAAGACTGTTTTTTCTCTTTGTATTATATTGACTTTACACTTAATATCTTAGAGTTTGCCCTGACAATTGGGGTAGAAATTTGTAATATATTTTAGATTTCACAGAGTGAATGTTTACGAGATATATTCACTCAATTTATATATGTTGTAGCGAATTGCTTGCACAACAGGTGGAACACATGCACCAGGAGAGCGTTTTTAGTTGTTTGGTGCTGTTTTATTCGCAGCAAGCAGGAGTGATTGGGGAAAGAGAGAAATTAAAATGTAGAAAAGTGTGCTTTACAGTCTGCTGGTTGTGGACGGTTTGAGCTCGGAGGCAGGTTAGAGTGGCGCCGCCCTTCATCTGAGCCGATCTTTGCCGAGGGTAGTTGAGAGCCTGTCCTGTCTATACAGGTGGGTGCTCTAGTGCCTCTGTACCTATGAAGCTCCAGTGGGCTGTGGGAGTGGGGTATGAGCTGGCGTTGTTGCTGATGTAGGTCTCTCTGCTGTAACTGCCATTGCTGCTTCCTGTAAAGAATAAGAGACAGGAAATCTTCATTACTTGGAAGCCAGACATTCTCCAACTCGCTGTCTTCCGCAGCTCCTTTTAAGTCAAGTCAAGTCAAGTTTATTTCTATTGCACTTTTCACAACAGACATTGTCTCAAAGCAGCTTTACAGAAATCAACAGTTAAAGTGAACGGTGTGTGTTTATCCCTGATGAGCAGCCGTGGCGACTGTGGCAAGGAAAAACTCCCTTAGATGTTATGAGAAAGAAACCTTGAGAGGAACCAGACTCAAAAGGGGAACCCATCCTCATTTAGGTGACATCAAGAGTTTGATCATAAATCTTTCAACAATACAGAACACTGGAGAGTGAGAACTAACATGAGCACTGGAGTATAAGATTATAAGTAAATGTTCTTTCTACAGTCTTCTACAGTCTATATGGTTATAAAACTAGGAGCTACTGAGCAACTCATAAAATAGCTCAACATTTGTGATCATCACAGATCCAACACCAGCTTCTCCATGCCAGAGCCTTTAAACACTCCAGGAGGTCCAATGTCAAAACTCCACACATGTAGCGGGATCCAATTGGCACTGGTACGTGTCTCTAGATGGTACAGGATGTTTGCGAGTTCGGCATCTACTTCTTCAAAGGTCCATAATCTTCATGAGGTGGGACGTGACTGGAGCTGGCCAAACCTCAGGATGCCTCGGGATGGGGAGAGAAAGAGAAGCAGTGGAGAGGAATTAGTTTAGCTGCTGTTCATGATATTAACAGCACAAGTTGATAATGTGCATGTGATCAGATGTTCTGGAGCACAAGGTTATGATGTGAGACGTATGTTATGTGTAGGCTTTGCTAAAAAGATACGTTTTTAATCTGCTCTTAAACTGGGAGAGTGTGTCTGAGAGTGAGTCCAGAGTTTTGAGATCTCAGGGAGCGTGGCGGATTGTAGCGTGTTAAAAGACTGGAGAGATACATGGAGATAAACCATTTAGTGCTTTATAAGTGAGAAGCAGTAGTTTGTAGTCTATTCGAATCTTAACAGGAAGCCAGTGTAGGGATGATAAGATTGGGGTTATATGATCATATTTTCTTGACCTTGTAAGAACTCTTGCTGCCGCATTCTGAACTAACTGTAGCTTGTTTATTAATGATGCAGGACATCCACCTAGTAATGCATTACAGTAGTCTATTCTGGAGGTCATGAACGCATGGACGAGCTTCTCTGCATCAGATATTGACAACATGTTTCTTAGCTTAGCAATATTTCTAAGATGAAAGAAGGCTGTTTTTGTAACATGGTTGATATGATTTTTGAAAGACAAGCTGCTCTAAAATAACTCCCAGGTCTTTTACTGTTGAACAAGTAGTTACAGAACATCCGTCTAAATGCAGGTTGAGATGCTGGACCTTCTGTGTACTGGTTTTTGGGCCGATGAGCAAAATCTCCATCTTATCAGAATTTAATAATAAAAAGTTATGGGTCATCCAATCTCTTATTTCTTTAACACACTCAGTTATCCGAGCCGATTGAGCTGTATCGCCTGGTTTTGATGAGGGGGTTGATAACTGCAGTTTGAAGGATTTAGGTACATAACCAGTGCTGATCGAAGAATTTATTATTTTTAAAACAGGTTCAATTCCCTCTGGAATGATCTGTTTGAGGAAACTTGTAGGCGAGGGATCGAGAATGCAGGTTGATGATTTTGATGAGGAAATTAATGAAATGAAGTCGTTCTCTTGAATAGGAGTAAAACTTTATAATTGATTGTCTGTTATAATGACACTGCTGTCTACAGGGTTATTTATAAAATAGTTTGGATTTATTGATGGTGTGCATGTGAGTGCAGTACTTTTATTTCCTGTTCATTTTGATGCAGTAAAGAATACAAATCTAGGATTCTGCTTGTTATTTTCTATGAGGGAGGAGAAATATCCTGATCAGCAGCACTAAAAGATTTTCTAGAACTCAGGAGATTCTCCTTCCATGCTATTTAAAATACTGCTAATTTAGTTTGACGTCATTTACGTTCTAATTTCCGAGTGGTCTGTTTTAAGGTGTGTGTATGATCATTATACCACTGTGCTAATTTTTTCTCCCTGATCATTTTGGTCTTAAGGGGAGCTACATCACCTAAAGTATAACGTAACGTTGATTCTAGGTATTCAGTGGCCCAGTCGAGCTCTGCGGGGTCAGACGGAGATCTATTTAATATCAATCAATTAATCAATCAATCAATCAATCAAATTTTATTTATAGAGCGCCTTACAACAACCAAAAGGAGCACAAGGCACTTTCCAGTAAAAAAAAATCAATAGACAACAAAACAACACAATGTACATAAAATAGCAGTCGAATCAAAAAGCTTAAAAGCTTGTATGAATAAATGTGTTTTCAACTGCAATTTAAAAACACTCTTCGTAGGTGTGCTGGAAGTGCGTTCCACAGCTTTGGTCCCTGGACGGCAAACTTTTTATATTTGAACTTGGGAGTGACCAGAGAGGTATGTTCAGAGGAGCGGAGAGTTCTGGCTGGTTGGTAGACCATTACTAATTCGGCGAGGTAGGCCGGGGCCAGACCATCGATGGCCTTGAACACGAACAGCAGGACCTTATACTCCACCGTAAGCCGCACCGGAAGCCAGTGAAGCGAGCGGAGGACAGGGGTGACGTGTGAGCGTTTGGAGGTGTTAGAGAGAAGACGTGCTGCCGCATTTTGTACCAACTGAAGCCGATTGAGGAGTGATTGATTAAGTCCAGTGAATAGAGCATTATAGTAGTCTATCCTCGAGCTGATGAAGGCAGAATAGCTTTTTCAAGGTCATCTCAGGACAAGAATGATTTGACCTTACTGAGTAGTCTTAGCTGGTAAAAGCTCGCCTTCACTACTGCACTGATCTGTTTATCGAAATGCATACTTTTGTCAAAAATAACACCCAGGTTACACACGATAGGTGCAAACTGAGGTTTCAGAGGACCAAAACTAAGAGAACTGCTGGGTGAATCCAGGCTAAACAGGATATACTCAGTCTTTTCTTCATTCAGATGACGGAAGTTCTGGGAAAGCCACTGTTTGATATCCTGAAGGCAAATATGGAGAGGGTACAATGCAGAACAATTACTCAGAATCACAGGAAGATAGATCTGGAGGTCGTCTGCATAGAAATGAAATTGAACGTTGTGATTGGAGATGAGTTGACCAAGTGGAAGCATATAGAGTGAGAACAGAATAGGACCGAGAATAGATCCTTGAGGCACACTAGGTGACAGAGGAGCAACCAAGGAAGAATAATCATTAAGCATTAATGAAAAAGTTCTGTTAGTGAGGTATGATGAGAACCAATTTAGCACCGCACCCTGCAGACCAACAACAGGTTGAAGACGAGAGATGAGGATGGCATGATCCACGGTGTCAAATGCAGCGGTTAGGTCCAGTAACACCAAAACCACAGAGTTTTTACTATCGAGGGCTCCAAGAATGTCATTATGGACCCTCAATAACGCTGATTCGGTGCTATGTCTAGACCTGAAACCAGACTGAAATGTATCACCAATGCCGTGCCGTTAAAGGTGAGACTGAAGCTGGGCGAATACAAGCTTCTCCATCAACTTAGACAGAAATGACAGGTTAGATATAGGGCGGAAGTTTGATAGTATGGAGGGATCAAGGTTGGGTTTCTTGAGCAACGGTCTAACAATAGCGTGTTTGAGAGCAGCGGGAACAGTACCCACACTAAAACAGCTGTTTATGAAGGAGACAAGGAAGGGACCTATGATGTCAGCAGCCTCCTTCAAAATCCTGGCAGGGACAGCGTCTAGAGGGCAGGTGGTAGGCTTTAACTCGTAGACAGCTTTTTTGAAGTTCACAAGAGTAACTGCATCAAAGTTCTCTAGCACACATTGCACTGCACGAGAAGACATGGCAACAGCGGGGACTTGTGTAATGGTTTGCCTAACAGACAAAACCTTGTCCAAAAAATATTGTTTGAATGCATTGCATTCATCGTAATTTCTGGAAGATTATTGATAAAACGTACTGCTGTAGTTGACATGAATGTACGCTTAACACGGTAACGTGGTGAGGTACTAATGCAATGACTGAGGCAGATTTTAAAAGAGATGAGATAATGGTCTGAAATAGCTTTAGACTGTGACTAAATTTGTTATTTTTAATCCAAATGTTAACAACTCAAGAGTGTGTCTCCACTATGAGTGGGTCCTAAAACATTCTGATTGATTCAACTGAATCTAGAATGCACACATCTGCTGCTCTTAAGGAGTCTCCCTGATTATCAAAATGAATATTAAAGTCACCAATAATTAATGCTTTGTCTAAAGAAGCAGCTAAATTTGTGATGAAATCTGCAAATTCTATGAGAAAATCAGAGTCGGGCCCCTGGGGGTCTATAAATAATAATTAATGGAATTGACTGACTGGACCTGCTTTTGGACACTGAATATTTTATGTTGGTGTAAAGAACTTCAAATGTTTTACATTTATGTTTAGTTTTTTGTGTGACGCTTAGATTATTATTATAAATAGCTGCGACTCCGCCTCCTCTGACATTTAGACGGGGCTGGTGTATGTAACTATACCCAGGAGGACTCGCTTCATTTAATGCTAAATATTCATTCGGTTTAATCCACGTTTCTGTCAAACACATTATTTTAAACTCCTGGTCGGTAATAATTTAGTTTATATTAAGCGCTTTTGACGTGAGAGATCTAATATTCAGCAATCCTATCTTTAGATCAGAGGTGCTGCTGTGTGTTCAGTCCTATTTAATTTAATGTTAATCAGGTTACTTACACAGACTTTCTGAAAATTTCTACATTTTGGTTTCGCTCGGGGGACAGACACAGTCTCAATTTGGTGGATCCTGAGTGACGACTCTGTCACTCAGGATCCCTAACCCTAACCCTGATTAGGTATAGAGATTAGGGTTAGGGTTATGGTTAGGGTTAGGTTTTAGGGTTAGGGATAGAGATTAGGGTTAGGGTTAGGGATAGGTATTAGGGTTAGGGTTTAGGGTTAGGGTTATGGTTAGGTTTTAGGGTTAGGGTTGGGATTAATTTTAGCGGTTAGGGTTAGGATTTAGGGTTATGGTTAGGTTTAGAGTCAGAGGTAGGTGCTAACCTGTTTGCACAGGCCATCAATGCCCCCTAATAAGACTGTATTCATCTCTCGTTGAGGCCTTGGGGATAAACAGTACCTAGTTTCTGAATCCAAATTCTCTCTGCTCTTTTCCTCAGGGGCACAGACATTACGGGTTGGCCTGTAGGACCATGACCCTGAGGGATTCCCATCCATGTTCCCGAAGTGTTTGACCAGGTAAGTATCCATTTGTTTTTCTTTTAATATGTTGTGTTTGTGTTGTGTCATCCTGATCAAGATGGTGTTGCCCGTCTTTCCAGCATATTGGGCTCCACATTGTTTATTAGAAATTAGGTAAACACAATTTTTGCTGTGCACTGTACTTGAACGATGAGTGGTGAAAACTTCCTTGGTGAATTTGTTTTGAGTGTGTTGTTTTTGTTCCAGATATTGTCCCTGATGTTTAGGCTTTCCCTGCTGTAGAGGATTAAGTTTGGCTCTGACCAAATAGTCTTACAGGTTTTTGATTTTCCTAAAAGCTGCAATGACTTTGTGGTCCCTGAATCTTGGTGTTTGTCCCAATATCTGCATAAAATTGGACCTTATCTACCTGATAAGCTTCACAGAGGCAGAGGAATATGTCAGGACGAGCGGCACGCTGGTGCCTTCTGCCCGGGTTCCTATTGTGAGGTACGATTTAAAAATCCTCCTCAAAAAGGACCTTTTATATCCTCTGCTCCTAAGTGCTCCAAAGAGGATTCGTGTCGCTTCCATGAAGTCCTGTTTTCGGGTACATATGCGACAAAACCTCAGGGGTTGTGATTTGACCAGGCCAGAGTAAGTATGTTTAGGGTGAAAGCTTTCCTTGTGCAGTGAAGCATGTCTGTTTCCTTAAAGAAGACATTGATGTCCAATTTGTGTGTGAAGCTGAAATCCTGGCCTTTGTATGTCGTGGTGTCCAAAAAATCCACCGAGAGCCGGCTGATGGAGTATTTCAGTTTTATAGATGGGTTATGGTTCTTAAGTGCTGTTAAAAATTCATCAAACTCCCTCTCTGTGTGTGTCCAAACTCCCCATATATCATCAAGATATCTGAAGTAATGAAGAGGACGTTTATGACATTGGGATAGGGCCGAGGTCTCCCATTCTGCCATAAATATGTTGGCGTAGGCCGGAGCAAACTTCTTCCCCATCGCTGTTCCCTTAATCTGAAGGAAGAATTCCCCATTGAACTCAAAGTCGTTCCTCTTTAGATTTATTTCTAATAATTGGATAAGCTCTTTATCAGGCCGGGATCTGTCCGGGTATTTTTGAAAAATATTTTTTATAGCCTGTATTCCTTCCTGGATGTTCAATAATAGTGTAAAGGCTGTCAATGTCCATAGTGAACAGGACAGCCTTTTGCAGAATTTCAAGTCCTTTAATTTTCTGAATCAAATAATTTTCTAGGGTGACCCGTGGAAAGGGGATTTAAATAAAAGTCCCGGAATTCGGCCGTATAGTACGTTTTGCTTCCGCATTCCGACACTATAGGCCTTCTTGGAGGAATTTCGTGGGGTTTGCTCCATTTGTCCGGATCTTTGTGTATTTTAGGGAGCATATAGAATCTCCTGCTCCTGGGCTCCATGTCACCCAAGAGATAGGACTTCTGTTTGGCATTTATGTGTTTTTTGTATACAGGACCTGAACTATTTCCTTGACTAGGGGTACAGTGTCTGGTTAAATGGGTTTGTCTAATTTTTTGTAATAAGTTCTATCCTGTGATTGTCTGTACCCTTCCCATAGATATTGTTCACGGTCCAAAATAACCGTTGCACTGCCCTTGTCAGCGGGTTTGATAATAATATTTTGTTTTTTTTCAAGAGTGAGGTTGAGCAGTTCCCAATACGGTCTGCAGTGTCTCTTGAAGGATCTAAGGTCTGTATCAAACACAGTGAGAAGTTCAGTGGGCAAATTATCTATGGGTCTGATTTAAGTGTGAAAGGTGGGGGAGTTTGATCTGTGTCATTTTGAAAATAAGATGCCAATTTTAGTCTTCAGTGGTATTGTTGCAGATCATACCGTATTTGCCTCCTGCTATATTGTCTTTTAATATTCCATGATGGAATAAAGGTTAGGCCTCTATTAAGCAGGCTGAATTGTGGGCGAGTGATCTTGGCTTTTTTTGGCTAAAACAACCACATTTTTGTTCCCCTCCTGTGCATGCAGGTTTATGGGGAGATTTAATTTAAATGTTGAAGCCAATGTTCCAGCATTTTTCCGGCTGTATTCACTGTCCAGTGAATATGATTTAGGTTGGCAGTGATGTAACCACTCAGGAGGTTTAGTTGTGTTTGCTCTTTTGTTGGGAGCATTCCCAAAAAGTTAAGTTCCGGAACCCAAATCAGTGCAAGCAGGAATTTTTCTTTTGCCGCTCTTAAAGCCGCCTGCATTTGTTTAATGGCAGTGTCTTTAGTGTTTTGAGTCCGACTGTTGATGCCCAGTGCTAAAATGAGATGCTCTACGTCATTGGAGACCGGGATTTTATTAATCACTGCTTCCATGGGAAATCCCCAATGGAAATCCATTGGAAATCCCCAATGACCAGGCATTTTTTACAGACAGTCAGTTTCCACTCTATCATTTTTCTGGGAGTGTTTATGTGTCTGTTTGGAACAGCCTCACTGGAGTCACACGGTGTTGCAGATGGCACCTTGAGCTCCACATTCATACGGGCCTGTGTGGCTGTTCTAAGGCTGCCGATTTTGTCTGGGCTTAGGGTCACCCTTTGTGAGTTGCCATCATTATTCTTGAGAAGTCTCAAGAAATCTCATCTGTCCCCGGGGATTTTAACGAGCTTCTACCACTGCATCACTGAGAGCATCCTGACCAACTCCATCACTGTATGGTACGGAGGCTCTACTGTGAGTGAACGAAAAGCCCTGCAAAGGGTGGTCAAAACCGCCCAACGCATCACTGGCACCCAACTACCTGCCATTGAACACCTTCACCACAGCAGATGTCTGCGCAGAGCTCACAATATTATCAAGGACTCTTTACATCCCAGTCATAAACTGTTTAACCTCCTTCCATCACGAAGGAGATACAGGAACTTGCGCACCAGAACCAGCAGGTTCAGGGACAGCTTTTTTCCATCCACCATCACACTACTGAACTCTACACTACACCGCTAAATCACTACAAAACAAACACAAAACAAAACACTGTATATAACCTCTGTACTATACATGTACATATTACATAGTATATCTTTTACTCCTCATTACATCTGCACTATTTTTATCTATGTATCTTTATATCATTACTGTACATTCTGCCCAACATTTCATTCATTTGTGTATATAACCTGTGCGTATATATATTTACATATATATATATATATATATACAGTTATGTTCAAAATAATAGCAGTGCAATGTGACTAACCAGAATAATCCAGGTTTTTAGTATATTTTTTATTGCTACGTGACAAACAAGTTACCAGTAGGTGCAGTAGATTCTCAGAAAACAAACAAGACCCATCATTCATGATATGCACGCTCGTAAGGCTGTGCAATTGGGCAATTAGTTGAAAGGGGTGTGTTCAAAAAAATAGCAGTGTGGTATTTAATCACTGAGGTCATCAATTTTGTGAAAAAACAGGTGTGAATCAGGTGGCCCCTATTTAAGGATGAAGCCAGCACTTGTTGAACATGCATTTGAAAGCCTGAAATGGGTCGTTCAAGACATTGTTCAGAAGAACAGCGTACTTTGATTAAAAAGTTGATAGGAGAGGGGAAAACCTATAAAGAGGTGCAAAAAATTATAGGCTGTTCAGCTAAAATGATCTCCAATGCCTTAAAATGGAGAGCAAAACCAGAGCGACGTGGAAGAAAACGGAAGACAACCTTAAAAATGGATCGAAGAATCACCAGAATGGCAAAGGCTCAGCCAATGATCAGCTCCAGGATGATCAAAGACAGTCTGGAGTTACCTGTAAGTACTGTGACAGTTAGAAGACGTCTGTGTGAAGCTAATCTATTTTCAAGAATCCCCCGCAAACAGACAGTTTGTGAGACGACCCCCAAACTCTAAATTCAAGCCACACTACACAGTGAAGACAGTGAAGCATGGTGGTGCAAGCATCATGATATGGGCATGTTTCTCCTACTATGGTGTTGGGCCTATTTATTGCATACCAGGGATCATGGATCAGTTTGCATATGTCAAAATACTTGAAGAGGTCATGTTGCCTTATGCTGAAGAGGACATGCCCTTGAAATGGTTGTTTCAACAAGACAATGACCCCAAACACACTAGTAAACGAGCAAAGTCTTGGTTCCAAACCAACAAAATTAATGTTATGGAGTGGCCAGCCCAATCCCCGGACCTTAATCCAATCGAGAACTTGTGGGGTGATATCAAAAATGCTGTTTCTGAAGCAAAACCAAGAAAATTGTTAAATTAATTGTGGAATGTTGTTAAAGAATCATGGAGTGGAATAACAGCTGAGAGGTGCCACAAGTTGGTTGACTCCATGGCACACAGATGTGAAAAAAACTGTGGTCATACAACTAAATATTAGTTTAGTGATTCACAGGATTGCTAAATCCTAGAAATAAAAATGTTTGTACAAAATAGTTTTGAGTTTGTACAGTCAACGGCATACACTGCTATTTTTTTTAACACACCCCTTTCAACTAATTGCCCAATTGCACAGCCTTAAGAGCGTGCATATCATGAATGATGGGTCTTGTTTGTTTTCTGAGAATCTACTGCACCTACTGGTAACTTGTTTGTCACGTAGCAATAAAAAATATACTAAAAACCTGGATTAATCTGGTTAGTCACATTGTACTGCTATTATTTTGAACATAACTATATATATATATATATATATA
>JAAIIK010017427.1:0-11055 GCA_014706435.1 Silurus glanis | reverse complement strand
TATATATATATATATATATATATATATATATATATTTATATATAGTAGACTGTTTATTCGACTGTACTCTAAATTGATGTCCACACATCTCTGCACTGTTACTGCCTTTGTATTTATTCACTTTACATATGTTTACATATTATCACTATCACTTGCTGTAAATATGCCATATATTTATTTGCACTTTTGCACGACTGCTACATTTTGCACTTCTGGTAGATGCCAAACTGCATTTCGTTGCTGTGTACCTGTACTATGCAATGACAATAAAGTTCTATCTATCTATCTATCTATCTATCTATCTATCTATCTATCTATCTATCTATCTATCTATCTATCTATCTATCTATCTATCTATCTATCTATCTATCTATTATTCTGTTCGCACTCTCCCTGGTCCTCGATAATAACGAGTTCCTCTTCCCATCTAACACAGGGATTGGAACTCGGGCGAGGAGCGCGTTGTGCTTTTGGGGAGGCAGGAGGATCTAGGGTTATGGAATGGCTGTCCGAATCCTCCTCCCTAAAAGGGGTCCAATCGTTCTGTGGATCTGTCATGGTAGAACCGGTTCTGGAAGATTTTGTTACTGGTTTGGTGGACAAATCCGGTAGGGAGTGTACCTCAGCCTTGGCGTGCACCGAGGCCTGCACCGCGATGGCACCGCCGTCTGTGTCCGGCGGTAGAGAAGAAGCAGCAGGGACACTTTGCGTCTCTGCTTCCTCTCTCGCTTCCTCCACATCAGCAGTGGGTGTAGGGATCTTCCATTTGTCCCTTACCAGTGTGTGAGCCTGCTGTATTGTTTTGTACTTCAGCCTTTTACCAATTCCACGTTTTGCCCATAACACAGCAGTGTTAAAGCTTTCTTCCCAGCCTCGGGAAGGATAGTGCTGCAGTTTGGCCATTTCTTCCACCAATGTGTCCTCATAATGGTTTTTAAGAATTAACATGGAGGTATAGGCCCAGTTTTTGGCATTGCCTTCTATAAGGGCTTGTGTTGTGGGGTTTGGCAGAGCTGGTTTAATGACCTCAGACAGATGTTCCTCCATCTTGGTCAATGCAGGAGGTTGTTCATGGCTCACATTATTTTTGTGGTGTACCAGTTTAATTATTTTGAACAAGGTACAGGTTTTTCTGACAAAATCCAGGTCATCTGATTGCTTTTGAATAACATTTTGTCTCTGCTGTGTACTCTTTTTTTTTGAGTTGTGGACGAGTTGCCCATTTTTTATTTGTTTTTTTTGTGGTATCATTGTGACAGGTCCCCAGTAAACCTGAGGTTTAAAAAATTGTGGTCTGAAAGACCGCCAATGTGATGCAGTACAGTAAGTATTTGGTGCCCTCATGTGGCCTGCACATTTTTCTGTGTCTGCATAGGAGAGAGCTCTCTGTCCCTTTGCATGACATTGGTTCTGGTTATTGCCATATTTCAATTCAATTCAATTCAATTCATTTTTATTTGTATAGCGCTTTTAACAATGAACTGATGAGCAAGCCGGTGGCGACTGTGGCAAGGAAAAACTCCCCGAGATGGCATAAGGAAGAAACCTTGAGAGGAACCAGACTCAAGAGGGAACCCATCCTCATCTGGGTTACACCGAATGTCCATTTGTAGCAGGTATACAATGTTGCGGGGTACAGTGATGATGATCAGAAGCGAACTGTATTCCTGAGTCAGTGTAGGAGACTGTTGACATCAATTACAGTCCAATCCATCCTCAAAGCTCCCGTTCTTACTCCGGAATTTCATGGAACCACCCAAGGTGTTGATGACAAACCGTCCCCAGCTGCACAGGGTGGCCTCCAGTCGAAGAGAACACTATCCAGAGGCAGGCCTGGACGAAGTGGGGAGATCCACGGAGGGGAGAGGGGCAGGAACAGTGGTCACTGGAGCCTCAGGAGCATGTTTAACTCGACCGAGAGAGAGAGAGAGAGAGAGAGAGATGCTACATACAACAACATAAAACAACAGTCACAGAAACAGAAAAAAAAACACAGGGCCAAGAGCTAGTAGAAAGATCCTCGCCACATAAAGTGCATGTGTGCAACTGGTGCAAACAGTGCAAAAAGACAACACAAGACAGTGCAGGACAACACAGGACAGTGCAGGACAATACACAATACACAAAACACAAAATAGCTCTGCCAATAAACCTGTCCTAACAACAAAAAATAAGGTGCACAGTAGCAGAAAAATTTAAACAATATTGTGCAATTAAACATATAGCAGCAACAGAGATAAAGTGATCAGTGGCAAAAATATGTGGACAGAATATTGTGCGAAAGAACAATAGCAGTAATCCTGGAAGATGTGCAAAAACGGCATGTAAACATTTTTGTGGTAATGATTAGTGTGAGTGGTACTGAATGATGGGTGTGCGCAGTGTATGATGTGTGTTGAGTCCAGTTTGTGCAGATCAGTCACACGAAGTGAGTATGAGTGTGTGTTGAGTCCGGTAAAATTGTGCAGATCAGTCACACAGTTGTGTTTGAATGTGTGTGAGAGTTCAGTTCAGTTCTTTGTTGAGGAGCCTGATGGCTTGAGGAAAGAAACTATTGCACAGTCTGGATGTGGCGGCCCGAATGCTTCGGAACCGCTTCCCTGATGGTAGGAGAGTGAAGAGTGTGTGTGAGGGGTGTGTGGGGTCGTCCACAATGTTGTTTGCTTTGTGGATGCAGCGTGTGGTGTAAATGTCCATGATAGAGGGGAGAGAGACTCTGATGATCTTCTCAGCTGTTCTCACTATCCTTTGTAGGGTCTTGCGATCCGAGACGGTGCAATTCCCAAACCAGGCAGTGATGCAGCTGCTCAGGATGCTCTCAATGGTCCCTCTGTAGAACATGGTCAGAATGGGGGGAGGGAGATGAGCTTTCCTCAGCCTTCTCAGAAAGTAAAGACGCTGCTGGGCTTTTTTGGTGATGGAGCTGGTGTTGAGTGACCAGGTGAGGTTATCCGCCAAGTGAACACCAAGGAATTTGGTGCTCTTGACGATCTCCACTGAGGATCCATCGATGATCAGTGGAGAATGGTCGCTCTGTGTCCTCCTGAAGTCAACAACCATCTCTTTAGTTTTGTCGACGTTCAGAGACAGGTTGTTGGCTCCACACCAGGCTGTTAACCGTTGCACCTCCTCTCTGTATGCTGACTCGTCGTTCTTTCTGATGAGACCCACCACGGTCGTGTCATCGGCGAACTTGATGATATGATTCGAGCTGTGCATTGCTACACAATCGTGAGTCAGCAGAGTGAACAGCAGTGGACTGAGCACACAGCCCTGAGGGGCTCCAGTGTTCAGTGTGGTGGTGCTGGAGATGCTGTTTCCGATCCGGACTGACTGAGGTCTCCCATTCAGGAAGTCCAGGATCCAGTTACAGAAGGAGGTGTTCAGGCCCAGTAGGCTCAACTTCTCGATCAGGTGCTGAGGAATGATTGTGTTGAATGCTGAACTGAAGTCTATGAACAGCATCCTTACATAAGAGTCCTTGTTGTCTAGGTGGTTGAGGGCCAGATGAAGGGTTGTGGAGATAGCATCGTCCGTGGAGCGGTTTGGACGATACGCGAACTGCATGGGGTCCAGTGCGGGTGGAAGCTGGGTCTTGATGTGCCTAATGATGAGCCTCTCGAAGCACTTTATCACGATGGGTGTGAGTGCAACGGGACGATAGTCATTGAGGCAGGAGACAGTAGACTTCTTTGGCACGGGAATGATGGTCGTTGTCTTGAGGCACGTAGGAACAATGGCGCTGCTCAGGGAGATGTTGAAGATGTCAGTGAAGACATCTGCTAGCTGTTGTGCACATTCCCTGAGCACTCTGCCAGGAATGTTGTCCGGTCCAGCAGACTTCCGTGGGTTAACTCTGCATAGAGTTTTCCTCACTTCAGCTGTGGTTAGACAGAGCACCTGGTGTGGTATGAAAATTGTACTTTAATATTATAATATTAATGTATTTGTATTTGGTTATAATCAAATGTATGTATGAAGTTTTTCTCATTCTGTACAAAGCTGAACAGCAATGATCTTTCAATATGATCAAGACAGCATGTCTGAACACAATGTTCTTGACCAGGCACTGTGCTCTTAGCTAAGCAAAACAAAGCGCCTAGAGGGAAGATAAAAAACCGTCAAACAGGATGATGGAAAAACATCTTTGTGCAAAGATGTTAAACAAGCTTTATGGCTAGAGTGCGTGGACCAATCAGCGAAAGACACCTATTACGGATAAAGTGTGTAGGCCAACCAGCGCAAGCCACCTATTGATTATAGTGATTCGGCAAAGTGTGTCACTAGGGTGAAGTAAGCTTAAACAGCGAGAGAAAAACTATTGATTATAATGCAATGTCGTGATTGAAAACAATTGGTTATAATGCAATGTTGTAATGGTGGTGTGACCTCGAAGGACGAATGACAGCATAAAAACATGCAGAAGGGTATGATAGGGGCGCTTGTCTCTCAGCTCAGTATTGTCTGACTGAGGAGCGTCTGTTTACTTCTGCAGAAGTAAATAAAATTGTCTATCTTTATTCTCATGTCGACTCTCTGTCTCTTTTCTGATTAATAGGTCTAGAAAGCAAATTTTGAACAACACTGGTCACTGGGAGGAGGGATGGTCTTCCTTGCCACCATGTTGTTTTGCACCTCGAACCGGGCATAGAAGTCGTTCAGCGCATCTTGGGGGGAGGCATCACGGTCACAAGCAGGTGATGTTATCTTGTAATTCGTGATCACCTGGATGCCCTGCCACATGCAGTCAGTGCATTCAAAACAGTCCTAGAGAGCAGACATGGATCCTGCTGGCCAGGTTCTCACTTGCTTCCGAGCTGGTCTTGAACACCTGCTGTGTGGTCTGTATGCTGGGATCAGCATAACAGAGATGTGGTCTGAGTACCCGAGGTGGGGGCGGGGCTTCGCCCGGTATGCGCCCCGGATGTTTGTGTAAACAACATCCAGCGTGTTTTCTCCTCTGGTTGCAAAGTCCACATTTTGATGAAATTTGGGAAGCACAGTCCTGAGATTTGCGTGATTAAAATCTCCGGCGACTATAAACAATCCGTCAGGGTGTGTGTTTTGAAGTTCGCTAATGGTCCCGTAGAGTACGCTGAGCGCTTCCTTAGCATTAGCGCTAGGTGGTAAGTATACTCCGAGCACAAAAGAGGTGGTGAATTCCCGGGGTAAATAAAAAGGTCTACATCTCACAACAATAAACTCCAGTAGCGATGAGCAGTAGGTAGTAACAAGGACAGAGTTCTTACACCATTCCGTGTTGATGTAAACACACAGACCGCCGCCGCGAGTCTTACCGCATAGAGCTGCATTCCTGTCGGCACGAAATGCAGCTAGCCCGTCCAGCTGAATGGCGGTGTCCGGAACTCTGTCACTCAGCCACGTCTCAGTGAACACAAAAACGCAGCAGTGTCTGTACTCACGGCGAGTAGCTTGTTGGAGTCTGATGTAGTCTAATTTGTTGTCCAGGGAGCAGACATTTGCCAAGCAGTAGAGATAGTAGAGCGGCCGGCTAGGGTTAGCTTTTAGCCTAGCATTAGCACCCACTCGCTTTCCGCGCTTCTGCT
Organism: Silurus glanis; assembly: GCA_014706435.1. Taxonomy (NCBI): domain Eukaryota; kingdom Metazoa; phylum Chordata; class Actinopteri; order Siluriformes; family Siluridae; genus Silurus; species Silurus glanis. The sequence goes on along the minus strand of JAAIIK010017427.1, from coordinate 5,488 downwards.
TCCTCGCGCAGCGCTTTCGATTCCCCCTCCTCTGTCCATCCGCCACAGGCGACACCGGGGTCTGGAGGCCTGGTTCTCGGAGCACGCCGAGGTCGCGTAGCTTCTGCCGCAGATCATCATTTATTGTGTTGTCTGGGTTATTTCTGAGTTCTTTCAGGGTTTTTTGGTTGTACACAGGGACGCCGGTTGCTCCGACGTCCATGTGTTGCGTAAAGCGGGCTACAAACTGAAAGTAGCACCATTTTGGGTCCGGAGCGGCCGCTGCGAGCTACTGCCGCGCCGCCATCTTAGACATCCACATGCTGTTCTCATGCTTTAGTTTAAATGAGAAAAATAATCTAAAATAAAAATACTTTCAAAATGTTTTTTTTTTCCCCAAAAGATTTCTGAAAGGTGAGAATGGAACAAGCCGTTGCAACCTTTCGGTTCCTCTAGAACCTTCTTCAGGCAGGCTTGTTCAGAGTATTTGCAAAAAAAAAATCTTTCTTTGAAAAATTAAATAAATTATATGTTCGGGATCAGGTTAAGGCTTGAATGTGTCTCTAATCGAGCTGGAAGCAGTGGGGAAGATTCAGTCCTCTAAGCAGCCTCTTATACAGTGTAAAGAGGTGGAGTCCAATTAAAATGAGCCATTGAGAACTATTTCCATGCTCAATTTTAAAAAGAAATAGTTTTCAGCCAATAGAATAAACATGTCTTTCAGTGTATTGAGAAAGGGCATTTTTTGAAATTTGATAAGAATGAATGAGAATTTTGCACGACTCTAGGTTTTTAACAGGCATGAGTCACAGGCCGGTTAGGGTTGGGGTTAAGGTTAGCGGTCAGGATTTAGGATTAGGGAGAGAGTTATGGTTAGGGTTTAGGGTTAGGGTTAGTGTAGGGTTAGGGTTAGGGTCAGGGTCAGGATCATGGTTAGGTTTGGGTTAGGGGAAATGGCCGCAGCTCCAGGCACCATGCCAAAATCCGAGTGGGGATTAGGGGTGGGATTGAGGTTTAGGTTTAGGGTTTAGGGTTAGGGTTTAGGGATAGGTTTTAGGGATAGAGATTAGGGTTAGGGATAGAAGTTAGGGTTAGGTTTTAGGGTTAGGGATAGAGATTAGGGTTAGGGATTGAAATCAGGGTTAGGGTTAGGTTAGGGTAAGGTTTAGGGTTAGGATTTAGGGTTAGGGAAAAGGGTTAGGGTTAGAGGGTTAGGGTTAGGGTTAGGTTTGGGGTTAAGGTTAGCGGTTAGGGTTAGGATTTAGGGTTAGGATTTAGGTTTAGGGATAGAGATTAGGGTTAGGGTTAGGGTTGGGTTAGGGTTAGGTTAGGGGAAATAGCCGCAGCTCCATGCACCATGCCAAAATCCGAGTGGGGATTAGGGTTGGGTTTAGGGTTAGGGGTTGGGGTTAGGGTTAGGGGTTGGGGTTAGGGTTAAGGTTAGGGGTTAGGGTTATGGATTGGTAAGGAAACTCAGATATAGACAAGCCCGGAGCCCACGTTGTGCACTGGCCTACTCCAAGTCACTAAGCACTCACATCCCTTCCGCCGCCGGTGATAAGTGGCAGGAAAATTGCCCTTTTATCGTGTGTTTTTTTTCCTTTTTGGTTTTCGGATGAGAACTGGACATTTGCCCATTCTCTCTTTCTCTTGCTAGCGAGAAGTGGACATTTGCCCATTCTCTCTTTCTCTTGTTAGCAACCCTTTCCCTTTTTGTCCTTTTAAATGGAGGGTGTTTCCCCTTTTCATTTTAGCCAGTGACTTCTGATTTCATTCATTAAAGCAGGATATTTGCCCTTTTATAAATCCCCATGACGTCATTTAATGGTAAGTCTGTTGCAACGTTTCGGTTCATTTGAACCTTCATCAGGCTTAGACTCACCATTTTCTTTTCCTTTTTTCCTTTTCCAAACTGGCTTTACATTTTGCCATGCCGGCTTTAATCCTTTTTCAAGATGCTCTGTTTTCCAAGTGATTGGGTCTTTGCTATTTAGCGTTTAGCCCACCAGCTTCCTTTCTTAGATTTTTCTTCTTCTCTTTCCTTCTTTTGTTCAGGCAGTTAAGAAAAACAAAATTTATCAGATGGCACCCCCAAATGGCACTGGTTAAAATGGCACCCCCAAACACAGTGCTCATTGAACATTCAATTTTTTTAGATTATTTTTCTAATAATGGCCACTCATGCCATGAAATTTGAACTATTGGCACCCCCAGACAGCACTGCTTGAAAACATTGGCACCCCCATACTCAGTGCTGTTCCAAACTCTCTCATCAGGTAGGTTATCCAGTTTCATGCGTCATTGTTTGTTTGTTTTCTGTTTTTGTTGGTCCATATTCAGGCTTAGACTCTCCATTTTCTTTTCCTTTTTCCAAACTGGCTTTACTTTTCCCCATTCTGGCTTTAAACTTCCTCCAAGCTGCTCTGTTTTCCAAGTGAGTGGGCCTCTGCTATTTAGCACTTAGCCCACCAGCTTCCTATCTAAGTATTTTTCTTTTTCTCTTTCCTTCTTCTTTTCGGGCAGCAATTTCTTTTCCTTTTTCCAAAACTGGCTTTACTTTTCCTAAAAGCTGGCTTTTAATCTTCCTTCAAGCTGCTCTGTTTGCCAAGTGATTGGGCCTCTGCTATTTAGTGCTTAGCCAACCGGCTTCCTTGCTTAGTTTTACATTCTTCTTCTCTTTCCTTCTTTCGTTCAGGCAGTTGAGAAAAACACATTTTTTTTAACTGGCACCCCCAAATGGCACTGGTTAAAATGGCACCCCCAAAAACACAGTGCTCATTGAACATTCCATTCTCTATAAGTATTTTTCCAATAATGGCCACTCAGGTCATGAAATTGGAATTATTGGCACCCCCAGACAGCACTGCTCAAAAACATTGGCACCCCCAAACTCAGTGCTGTTCCAAACTCTCTTATCAGGTAAGTTAGCCAGTCCAGGAAATATGCAGAAGTTGGTGTAAGTGCAGCAACTCGGGGTGGCACGGGCTGGGTTAGGTTAGGGGAAATAGCCGCAGCTCCAGGCACCATGCCAAAATCCGAGTGGGGATTAGGGTTGGGTTTAGGGTTAGGGGTTGGGGTTAGGATTAGGGGTTGGGGTTGAGGTTAGGGTTAGGGTTAGGGTTAGGGTTAGGGGTTGAGGTTAGGGTTAGGGGTTGGGGTTGGGGTTTGGGGTTGGGGGTTGGGGTTAGGTTTTTGGTTAGGTTTGGGGTTGGGTTAGGGTTAGGTTTTGGTTAGGGTTGGGGTTAAGATTAGGTATAGGGTTAGGTTCAGGGGTTGAGGTTAGGGTTGGGGTTAGGGTTAGGTATAGGGATAGGTTTAGGTTCAGGGGTTGAGGTTAGGGTTAGGTTTAGGGGTTGAGGTTAGGATTGGGTTTGGGGTTGGGTTAGGTTTTGGTTAGGGTTAGGATTAGGTATAGGGTTAGGTTCAGGGGTTGAGGTTAGGGTTAGGGGTTGAGGTTAGGGTTAGGTTCAGGGGTTGAGGTTAGGGTTAGGGGTTGAGGTTAGGGTTAGGGATGGGGGTTGGGGTTAGGGTTAGTGTTAGGGGTTGAGGTTAGGGTTAGGGTTTGGGATTGAGGTTAGGGTTAGGGTTAGGGTTTGAGGTTAGGGTTAGGGGTTGAGGTTAGGGTTAGGGGTTGAGGTTAGGGTTAGGGTTAGGTTTAGGGGTTGAGGTTAGGTTTAGGGGTTGAGGTTAGGGTTAGGTTTAGGGGTTGAGGTTAGGGTTAGGGGTTAGGGTTATGTTTAGGGGTGGAGGTTAGTTTTAGGGATGGGGGTTGGGGTTAGGGTTAGGGATAGGGGTTAGGTTTAGGGATAAGGGTTAGGTTTAGGGATAGGCGTTAGGGTGTTAGGGTTAGGGTCCCCAGGCCGTGGTCTCAGTCAGGACTGAGGCCAACGTTTGGCACGGGCCTGTCTGGTGCCGGATTCCTGTTCATCCCATGTGTCACTTCTCATTTAATCCCCATGGATGTTTTGACCCCAATTTCTGGATCCAATTCTTTTCAGCTCGTCTTCGGGCATTCCGGGACCAGTTCCTGTTGTGCTGAAGTCCCATGAATCTTATTTCTTTACAACCATGTTTTATGAAGTGCTGTACGATCCAAGTGTGTGCCTCCTTTCCCTTCCTGATATTATAAAAATGTTGAGTCATTCTCATTGATAGAGCATTTCCCGTTTCCCCTACATATTGCAAATTGCATTTATTACAATAAATTAAATAAACACAGTTGGAAACTCGTGAACTTAAGTTGGGTCTGATTACAAAAATTTCCTTGGTGTTAGGATTACTAATGTGGCGTTTGGGTCGAAATGTATGCTTTGTCCCTTTTCGAGTTCTACCTGCCCACATTGGAAGTAACTTACTTTTAACTAATAAGTCCTTTAAATTGCAATTTTTCTTATAGGCCGAAATGACTCTGTATCCATGCAAAATGTCCCCTTCAGTCATGAATTTGACAAAATTTTCTTTGATTCTTCTGTTTAAAAGTGTACTGCTATCAGAGAATGCTGATACAAGAGGGATGATTTGAGTGTTTTCTGATGGGGTCTGTTTATTCTGCTTTATGAAGGTCAAGAATCTTTTTAGGCAAACCCTTAGAAAAGACCGGGAATATCCCCTTTTCTTGAGTGACCCAAATAGGATTTTGGTGGCTTTCCAAAAATCCTCAGCCCTAGAGCATATCCTATGGAATCTCAGCAGTTGAGACTTTACAATGCCTTTAAAGGTGTGTTTTGGGTGAAAGCTCTCCTTATGTAGAAGTGCGTTGGTGTCTGTGTCCTTAAAGTAGACCCTAACTTGCAATTGTTGGGTTTCTAGGAAATCTTCCCCCTTGAATGTGATTGTGTCTAAGAAGCTAATTTCAGATGAGTGTAGGGTGTACTTGACCCGTATGGATTTATTAAACTGGTTGAGATGATTAATAAATTTTTCAAATTCTGGTTTAGACTCAATCCAGACACCCCAGATGTCGTCCAAAATCTGTAATAGTGTAGAGGTTTAACAGGCCACGCAGCTAGTGCTTCCTCCTCCCATTTTGCCATGAAAATGTTGGCGTAAGAGGGAGCAAATCGTTTTCCCATTGCTGTTCCTTTAATTTGTAAGAAGTGTTCCGAATTGAACTCAAAATCATTACGCTCCAAATTGATTTTTAACAAATCCAAAAGATATTTGTCCGGTCTGTTTCTACTGGGGTATCTGGTGAACCATTCCCGGACGGCTTCGATTCCTACCAATGTATCTATGTTGGTGTATAAGCTGTCTATGTCTATGGTGAACAATAGACAGTGTACAGGTAAGTGCAGTGTTAGAATTTTGTCCACGAAGTCGTAAGTGTCCTTAACATAACTAGGGTGTCGGTGACTGAGGGGGTTCTGGAAGTGTTCAATATACTCCGCTGTAGCATATGTATCGCTACCGCAGTCGGAGACAATGGGACGGCCCGGGGGCATTTCCAACGGGATGCTGCATGTTTATGGATCTTGGGAAGGAGGTAAAAAAGTCTCTGCCGTGGATTGTC
>JAAIIK010017426.1:0-12318 GCA_014706435.1 Silurus glanis | reverse complement strand
AATAAATCTGCAACAATGTCAACAATTCTGTGTTTTTCTGTCAATATGGGGTGCTATGTGTACATTAATGAGGAAAAGAAATGAACTTAAATGATTTTAGCAAATGGCTGCAATATAACAAAGAGTGAAAAATTTAAGGGGGTCTGAATACTTTCCGTACCCACTGTATATGTTCCAACATGTTTTTTTTTTAACAGCTTACACACTGAACTTGTGTAAAAATTAGCATTTTTGGCCATTTGTTCATTTGTTGTCAGTTGTGTTGGCAACACACTAAAATAAATGTGTTTATAAAAGTGTGTTACCAACACAGCTGTCAAAATGAACAAATAATAATAATAATAATAATAATAATAATAATAATAACAACAATAATAATAATATTTAATTAGTGCCGGTTTTTGCTGCTGCTGTTGGTTTATTACAAAAAGGTATTTGGTGAATCATTTTATGGTAGAGTTCGTGATTTTTGGGAAAGTGAATGAGTCAGTTGCTTTGAAACATCCTGAACTAATTCCGGAACTGACATTTTTCACAAAGATTTTCTCAACATATCTAAGATGCATTAAGATGTTCCTCGAGGACATTGCAATATACATATACAGTGCCCTGCAAATTTATTTATTAAATAACAAATAATGCATTGAAATATCAAACTAATGCATTATAATACACTAGAACATAAATAAAATTATTTATTGTAAGGTGACAATGCTTTTTGTTACTAAAAATGTTTGTGAAAAATTAAAAACTGAAATTGAATACGTATTCAACCCATGGTATGTGGAAGACAATTTACACCAATAAAAAAATTACCGTAAAAGGCATATAACGTCTTTATCATTGGCATTTAATTAATAAATTGGCATCATGTTTTCTGGATTAAATTTCCATTGTTGAAAGATCCAGGTTGAAATGGCCAGGTTGTGAATAAATATAATAATAATATAAAAATCTAAATAAACATATGCAAAATTTAAAGAAAGAGTATAAAATAATATTCAAATGTTTGGATATCCCAGTGAGCACATTTGGTCAATAATCAGGAAATGGAAGCTGCACCACCCAGGCAAAGAAAAGGCCATCCTTTTAAACTCAGTACTAAAAGGAGACTTGTGAGAGAAGCCCCAGACAGGCCAACAATCGCTTTGAAGGAGCTATAGAGTTTAGGGGCTGGGAGTGGTGTAATGGTGCACCAGTCAATTGTATCAAGATCACTAAATAATGCTGGCCTGTTTGGGAGGGTGGCCATTACTCAAAGTGTGCCGTCTGAAAGCACATCTGGATCCAGCTGTCATGTAGAAGAAGGTTTTGTGGTCAGATGAGTTTAAGATAGAGCTTTTTGTCCACAACTCAAAGTGGTACGTGTGGTTCTAACCTAACACTTCCCATGCGTCAAGACACACCATCCAGTAAAGTATGTTCATCAGCAGAGGTTGGGCTTCTTGATACAACTGAAGGAAGAATGGATCGGTCAAGAAAACCTGCTCTAGTCCGCTAAAAGCCTGAAGCTTTACTTTCACATGGTCAATGATTCCAAGCAACAACTGAGTGACTCAAAAACAAAAATATGAATTGTCCTACAATAGCGAAGTCTTAGTCCTGACCTCAATGGTATTAATTATCTGTTGTCCTATTTTGAAATTGCATTTCACATGCAACACCCAACCAACCTGAACAACCTGGAGCAGATCTACTGACAATAATTGGCAAAAATCACTTTATCAGTGTGTGCAAAAACTTAAAGCTGTTATTGCAGCTAAAGTATGCTTGACCAAATATAAATTTGGGGGGTTGAATACTTATGCAAGCAAGATATATGTATGTAATGTAATACTTACTGAAATATAAAGACAGTGAATCTCCATCTGTAACTTTCCATAGTACACTAACATGTTTTGTACATTTATCACATGACTGTCTATACTTATAACTTAATTTACTCTCTTGAACTTTAAAACCCCTAAAATGGTGACCAACACCAGTGGACCTAAGTGAAACAGACAAGAGTAACAATGAAATACTCCTGATTTAGCCGACAGCACAGCAAAAGTAAAATAAGCATGTTGCACAAAATAAATAGATTATTGCAAATACAGTGGGGGAAATAATTATTTGATCCCCTGCTTATTTTGTAAATTTACCACTTACAAAGTATGGTAGGTTTATTTTAATAAAAAAATGTAAAAAAAAAAATCTGGAAAAAAATATATAAATTATTTTGTATTTGATCAAGTAAAATAACAATTTGATCCCCTATCAACCAGCAAGAATTCCGACTACCACACACCCACATTAGTCCTGTCCCTTTATTAAAGGATCCCTAATATCAACTTTTTATGTGTATAAGAGACGCCGTCACAGAATCAACCTCTTTCATTCAAACCTCTCCACCACCATGGACAATACCTAAGAGCTGTCAAAGGATGTCAGGGAGAAGATTGTAGACCTGCACAAGGCTGGAATGGGCTACAAGACCATCAGCAAGAAGCTTGGTAAGAAAGAGACCACTGTTGGCACAATAATAAAAAAATGGAAGGAATTCAAGATAAGTCAATCGCCCTCGCTCTGGAGCGCCAGGCAAAATCTGACCTCATAGGGTAAAGATGATTCTGAGAAAGGTGATGGATCAGCCAAGAATTACATGGGAGGAGCTTGTTAATGATCTCAATGGAGCTGGGACTACAGTCAACAAGAAAACCATTGGTAACACACCAAGGTCTCTCTGCTCAAGGATGTACATGAACAGGCATGTCTGAAGTTTGCCAATGAACACCTGAATGGTTCAGAGAATGATTGAGAGAATGTGAGGTAGTCAGATGAAACCACAATTGAGGTCTTTGGCATCAACTTCAACAACACCATCCCCCACGGTCAAACATAAAGGAAACATTCTGCTTCGGGGCTGTTCCTCTGCTAAGTGTACAGGAAGACTTAACCTCATGAACGGGTCAATGCACTGTAGAATCTTGGATGAGAACCTTCTGGCCTCAGCCAGAACACTGAAGATGGGTCATGGATGGGTCTTTCAGCATGTCAATGACCAAAAACATATGGCCAAGGCAACAACCTGATGGACTTGTAGCACATTCCAGTCTACAATCTTGTCCCTGATGTCCTTTGACAGCTGTTTGGTCTTGCCCATGGTGGTGGAGAGGTTAGAATGGAAGAGGTTGATTTTGTGACAGGTGTCTTTTATACACATAAACCCAGCCATTAGGGTTGCACAAGCCAGTGCACTCTTAGTGCCGGTCCCAAGCCCGGATAAATGGGGAGGGTTGCGTTAGGAAGGGCATCCAGCGTAAAACATGTGCCAAATCAAATATGCGGGTCACGATTAAGAATTTCATACCGGATCGGTCGAGGCCCGGGTTAACAACGACCGCCACAGGTATCGTTAGCCAACAGGGTACCGGTGGAAATTGGGCTACTGTTGGCCGAAGGAGGAGAAGGAGAGGAGGAAGACGTCTACAGAGACGGCAGGGAATGGAGAAGTGTAGGAGAGTGGAGGTTCGGGTTGGTACTTTAAATGTTGGCACTATGACTGGTAAAGGGAGAGAGTTAGCTGATATGATGGAGAGGAGAAAGGTAGATATGTTGTGTGTTCAGGAGACCAAGTGGAAAGGGAGTAAGGCCAGAAACATTGGAGGTGGGTTTAAACTGTTCTATTATGGTGTGGATGGAAAGAGAAATGGTGTAGGGGTGATTCTGAAGGAAGAGTACAGTAAGAGTGTAGTGGAGGTGAAGAGAGTTTCTGATAGGGTGTTGATCGTGAAGGTGGAAGTTGAAGGGATGATGATAAATGTCATCAGTGCCTATGCTCCACAAGTCGGCTGTGAGATGGAGGAGAAGGAAAGATTCTGGAGTGAATTAGATGAAGTGGTAGATGGTGTACCTAGAAATGAACGATTGGTGATTGGGGCAGACTTTAATGGACATGTAGGTGAAGGGAACAGAGGTGATGAGGAGGTGATGGGTAGGTATGGCCTAAAGGAGAGAAATGTGGAAGGGCAGATGGTGGTAGATTTTGCTAAAAGGATGGAAATGGCAGTGGTGAATACGTATTTTAAGAAGAAGGAGGATCATAGGGTGACCTATAAGAGTGGAGGAAGGTGCACACAGGTGGACTATGTTCTATGTAGGAGATGCAACCTGAAGGAGATTGGAGACTGTAAGGTGTTGGCGGGGGACAGTGTAGCTAGACAGCATCGGCTGGTGGTCTGTAGGATGGTTTTGGAGGCGAAGAAGAAGAGGAGGAGAGTAAGGACTGAAAGAAGAATAAGATGGTGGAAACTGAAGGAGGAAGACTGTAGTGTGAGGTTCAGGGAAGAGGTCAGACAGGGGCTTTGTGGGGGTGAAAAGGTGCTGGATGATTGGGAAACTACTGCAGGAGTGATGAGGGAGGCAGCTAGAAAGATACTTGGTGTGACATCTGGAAATAGAAAGGAAGAGAAAGAGACGTGGTGGTGGAATGTGGACGTGCAGGAGAGCATAAGGGGAAAGAGGTTCACAAAACAGAAGTGGGATCGACAGGGTGATGAGAAAAGTAGGCAGGAGTACAAGGAGATGCGGCAGCAGGTAAAGAGGGATGTGGCGAAAGCCAAGGAAAAGGCATACGAGGAGCTGTATGATAGGTTGAACACTAAGGAAGGAGAAAAGGATTTGTACCGATTGGCCAGGCAGAGAGATCGAGCTGGGAAGGATGTGTTGCAAGTTAGAGCAATAAAGGATGGAGATGGAAATGTGTTGACTAGTGAGGAGAGTGTGCTGAGAAGATGGAGGGAGTGTTTTGAGCAGCTGATGAACGAGGAAAATGAGAGAGAGAGAAGGTTGGATGATGTGGAGTTGGTAAAGCAGGAAGTGGATAGGATTAGTAAGGAGGAAGTGAGAGCAGCAATTAAGAGGATGAAGAGTGGAAAGTCGGTTGGACCAGATGACATACCGGTAGAAGCATGGAGATGTTTAGGAAAGATGGCAGTGGAGTTTTTAACCAGATTGTTTAACAAGATTTTGGAAGGTGAGAGGATGCCTGAGGAATGGAGAAGGAGTGTGCTGGTACCGATCTTTAAGAATAAGGGAGATGTGCAGACCTGCAGTAACTACAGGGGAATTAAGTTGATCAGTCACACCATGAAGTTATGGGAAAGAGTAGTGGAAGCCAGGTTGAGAGAAGAGGTGACCATCTGTGAGCAGCAGTATGGTTTCATGCCGAGAAAGACCACCACAGATGCATTATTTGCTTTGAGAATGTTGATGGAGAAGTATAGAGAAGGACAGAAGGAATTGCATTGTGTATTTGTGGATTTAGAGAAGGCGTACGACAGGGTGCCAAGAGAGGAGTTGTGGTATTGTATGAGGAAGTCAGGTGTGTCAGAGAAGTATGTGAGGGTGGTGCAGGACATGTATGAGGACAGTGTGACAGCAGTGAAGTGTGCAGTAGGAACGACAGACTGGTTCAAGGTGAAGGTTGGACTGCATCAAGGATCGGCCCTGAGCCCTTTCCTGTTTGCAGTGGTGATGGACAGGTTGACGGACGAGGTCAGACAGGAGTCTCCCTGGACTATGATGTTTGCGGATGATATTGTGATTTGTGGTGAGAGTAGTGAGCAGGTTGAGAAGAGCCTGGAGAGGTGGAGGTACACGCTGGAGAGAAGGGGAATGAAAGTCAGTAGGAGTAAGACAGAGTACATGTGTGTGAATGAGAGTGAGGGCAGTGGAGTGGTGCGGTTGCAGGGAGAAGAGGTGGAGAAGGTGGAGGAGTTCAGGTACCTGGGGTCAACAGTGCAAAGTAATGGAGAGTGTGTTAGGGAAGTAAAGAAAAGAGTGCAGGCAGGGTGGAGTGGGTGGAGAAGAGTGACAGGAGTGATTTGTGATAGTAGAGTATCTGCAAGAATGAAAGGAAAAGTTTATAGGACTGTGGTGAGACCTGCGATGTTGTATGGTTTAGAGACAGTGGCATTGAGTAAAAGGCAGGAGGCAGAGCTGGAGGTAGCAGAGCTGAAGATGTTAAGGTTTTCGTTGGGAGTGACGAGGATGGACAAGATTAGAAATGAGTTTATTAGAGGGACAGCGCATGTTGGACGTTTTGGTGACAAGGTGAGGGAGGTGAGATTGAGATGGTTTGGACATGTGCAGAGGAGGGACATGGGGTATATTGGTAGGAGAATGCTGAGGATGGAGCCACCAGGTAGGAGGAAAAGAGGAAGACCAAGAAGGAGGTTCATGGATGTGGTGAGAGAAGACATGCAGGTAGTTGGTGTAAAAGAGGCAGATGTAGAGGACAAGGGTGGTATGGAGACGGATGATCCGCTGTGGCGACCCCTAATGGGAGCAGCCGAAAGAAAAAGAAGAAGTCTTTTATACACATAATGAGTTAATATTAGAAGTACTTTTCTAAAGGGACAGGAATAATTTAAATCTGTGGGATAGTATCTATATATATATTCTGTCTGTCTCTGTTAAAATAACCCAACCATAAAAATTCTAGACTGTACTTTTTTCAAGGGCTAAACTCACAAAATCAGCAGGGGATCTAATAATTATTATCCCCACTGTATATGGCAAATATTTAGAGGTTACAAATTAATTTCACTTTTCTAGAAATACTAGACACACAGGGGATATGGGCTCCCTCATAAAAAGTATTTATCTTATCTTCATAAAATGGGCAGATGAAATCCTGATGATGCAACAGACACTCATTGACATCCAAGTGGAAAAAACCCAAGTCTTGTGCATCTGTAAGCTCAGGTAGGCAGAAAAATGCAGGTAGAACTTTGCTCTGTGTTCAGCTTCTGTACTATGAAACAACAAATACAGTAAGAAAAGTTATGATTGGCATCACATGTACTGCAAGAAGCATGTGACAGTCCTCACTCTCTCTAGCTGGTGGCTGTGGTATGGTAGAGTAGAGCTAGTTAGCATCAGGGACTTGGCAAATGAGCAACTTCAGTAAACATTATTTGGTATTTTGTCTAACCTGTTTAATCGTAATAAAACAAACTCAACCAAAATAGTAGTAATAAAACAAATTGCATCATCAGTCACATTTAATGAATCTCTAAGCCACAAATTTAATGAAGTTTTAAAAAAAATAAGGACCAGTTACATAACTCTCATTAGAGGTCATGAGATAGCTGCATTAAATTCTAATGTATTATAAATTGGATTGTCACTAATTTTACAATAAGTAATAACTTTTTTTTATTATTTGTTAATTTATTTTTATATATGTTATATATAATAAATATATAAATATTATGAAATCATAAATGAGAGGAACCATGGGAACCTTCATTTTAATATGGTTTTCGGTATAATGCAACATTTATTTTTGGCCCACAGCTCTCAATCAAGTTACATTTTTGGCCCTTCATATAAAACATTTTTAGCACCTTTGTCTAAGCTTTGTCACGAGGCATTATTTTTTCCAACCTAGAATCTCTGCTTTCAAAAGGCCTGTATTACTTGACTACACTCCAAACACACAATAAGTGCATTTTCTTTATGCACTGTAAGTAGACGCATGAAGCTGTTCCGGAAGCAGCCCAAGCGGTTTCAGTAATTGCTGAAATGTCCAATGAATGCTTTTCAGGGAGTAAAAAATAAAGCTCTGCTTCTTTTCATGGCTCACTTGGTTATGTGGCACTGCAGGCTACATGCTATATTAGTGAAGGGGGGAGTGCATCATTGTCAAATGACAAGCCCATTTGTGGTAGCTGAATTAATCAAATACATTTGACCAGAAATAATAGCTGTCACTTATTTCGGTTGCTTCCAGGAAAGAACTAGGCATTTCAATATGATTAAAGATGTGCATACCATAACACATTTTACATTTGCCACACTCAATCATCTTGGCTGTCACACTCTCCTTTGACTAGAAAGATAAACAGCCATGATCTTCTTCTTGACACTATCATGGTCTGATTAACAAGGGCAGTCAGGAGTCATTATCATGTGGTCAAGTTTGAGAGTAAAATCTGTCTGCAAATTGTGTTCAATACCTTAATTTGTGTTTTCTCTCTATCTTCCTATCCAATTACAAACAAAATATAATATATTATTGGTTTAGCATCTATTGCCCATGAAACAATAACAATATATGTTAATTACAGCTATATATATATATATATATGTTACAAACAATTTTGTTATGCTAATTTCAACATTTTATAGTGTAGTATAATGTAGATAGGGTGTAAGAAACTAAGAGCATCATACGGTTCTGGGACAAAAGTGTCCATAGACATCAAAAAATACTTTTCACATAATGCAACACCACTGTGAAGTATTTGCAGCCAATTTCATTAGATACAAATGCATGCACACAAATGTTATATTTGTTATAAACGCCTCCCTTGAACTCATCCATTCGCAGCACGCCCATGACATGTTCTCATTAACGGAACAGACCAGGTGCTGATATAAAGGTTTATATCGCACCTGAATGGGAAGGTGGGCGGATGACGCGCGAGCTCGCGCACAAAAAAAGAGGAGGATCGGGAGCAAAAACGATGCACGAAATCTCGCTCGCTGACGTTAATGCTGTTTTAGTGTAGTACCCTTTTAATAGTAAAGCCATTTAGGCTGTTTTCCGATCCACGCCTAGTTGTAGATGCTAATTTCATATATGGCCATTTCAATATTCCACTACGTTTGTTCGCCTATAGCCTTTAGTCGGACTTACAGCCCCTGCATGGGCTCTTATGTAATGCATGTGGAGTCAACAAACCATTGCTGTTCAATTATAAGAGGAGAGAGTCAAGATTTCATTGAGAATTTGCACGTTTTCTTTAGGCCTACACTGCAATCATATACAGGTGAACCAAAAATAATAATAATACAGCAGTTTTACAGCAGTTATGAGAAAAAGCATTTCAATTAACGATGGAAAGACATCTGGTATATTATTGCGTACGATTTTGAGAACTAATTTGAGTATGCCAAGTGAAATAAGGTTGATGCTACGCACGGCGAAACAGCCAGCGCTTCTCATTCACACACACACACACACACACACACACACACACGAATGCACACTACAACCAGCGCGTCAGCCTTAAATATATCCTCCTGCGGAAATGCTGCACCGTATTTGGTCTGGTATGGCATCCTAATCTAAACGGCATAGATCGCTTCATCTTAAAACGGTTTTGGAGGATCCGTGTACAGCGATACAGTAAACCGTAGAGCACAGAGAGAAGAATATGAATGGCATGCAAAGCATACACACGTGCGCGTGCGCGCGCGCACACGCATACAGTACACGCACAATCTCACACAAAACACACACACACACACAAACACACACACACACTACGACGACGACGACTGAGGGCGTTGCGCGAGCGTAATTCACTATTGAGAGCAGAAAACAAGGACGCGTCGCGCTTTGGTGAACCTAAACCTAAATGCACACATTATGACTAGTGCGTGAGGCTGTAGCTTCAAGGCCTTTTAATCAACGTTACAACCATACACAATTGTGTTTTTTGCCAGTCTTACATCGGTCTTAACGTTAACAGTGCATGGTTCAGACTTTACCTGTTCATCACCGCCCCACTTCCCATAACAGCTCCACCACCGGCCGCAGCGCCATTCACGGGCTTGATATGCTGTCCAGGGCTCGGTGATGCTGAAACGGGTCCTAGAGCTCCAGCTACACCGAGCACAGAGCTTCCTTCCCCTCCTTCGAGGCTGGCTTCGTTCCCCATCGCCTTTTAATTTTATTATTTAAAACGACCGAATATCTCAAGCTTTTTACGGTTCTGCGTAGTATTCCGTAAAAAAAAAGGAAAAGAGAAAAAAAAAATTGCGGACTCAAATAGGATGCTCGTCTTCCGCCATCATCCTCACGCTCTGAGTCTGAGCTGGTGCTGAGCGCGTGAGCTGGAGGAGGGAGCGAGAGATGAGCACGCGCAGCTGACGCGCATCCTCATCCACAACGCACAGGCGCGCGCACTCGCGCCATATGTACACGCCTTTTGCCGCTGAGATGGAGGAAGAGAATCTAGTTTATACGTTACGTGGCAAAGACAAGTGCACGAAAATGAAATGAACAACATGAAAAACATCGCGAAAGATATACCGGTAGCTTACTGATTGGAGAGAGGTTATTAATCCAAACAGACTTTTATAATAATTACAAAAAAGTCTCAACTCAAAATGTCATTTTGCGAATAGTTGTAAATATTTCCCCAGTAAAAGCATTTAAAAAGGAAAACCTCTACATCTGACTAGCAAACTGTTTTCTCTGTACCAGAGAGGTAATGTTTTAAACCTATACATTATGAGCCAATGTGGGAAGTGTTTAGCCCATACAACATTCCAGTCAAGGCAAAATGATTAGATGAGCACAAGAGTATACATTTGTGGTTTCCTTTTTGTTTTTAAATTCTATTATTTGGCGTTGAAGCATCCAATAAAAAAAAAATTAATTAAAGGACAACATCCCAGTTTATTATGGATATAACCATGTCTTTAACCATGCTGATGCATTAATAGTGTAATGTCACAACAGTGAAAGGTAAGTTATGGTAAACAGCAATGTTTTATTTTCAAGCCATTCAGGGATTACCATATGAAACAATGTTTTTCCCCTCCAGGCAGATACTAGACCATTGAACAGGTTTGTTTTCTGCAGCAAACTGCACTCCCCAAGGCTAAAGAATGAAATGACAAAACACCTCTAAATATGGGGCTGCAAAGTCTTCAAACTAAAAAGGTGGATTCAGAGGGTTTAGCATGTTTGTTGATCAAAACTATATAGCTACACTACATGGACAAATGTTTGTGGACACTTGATTAAAAGATGCATGCTTTTTCAACATCCCATTTCACAATTAGTCTCATTTGCAGATATAATAACCTGCACTATGCTGGGGAGATGTTCCACCAGATTTTGAAGTGTGGTTGTGGAGATTTGCACTACTTCAGCAAAAAGGGCATTAGTATATTCAGGTACTGGTCTTAGGTAAGGAGGGCTCGGGTGTGGTCAGTGTTCCAACTCAACCCAGAGGTGTTTAATAGTGTTGAGGTCAGATCTTTATAGCAGGCCATTCAAGCAAGTCATGCTGGAACAGATTTAAGTCTTCTTTTTCAAGTGAAAGAAAAATGTGATGCTACATCTAAAGCCATCCTATATAATTATATGGTTCCAGCAATGTGGTAACAGTTTGGGGAAGAACTACATATGGTTGGAAAAGTCAGATGTCCCAATGCATTTGTCCATATAGTTTATATCAGGATATAGTGCAAAGTATTCAGACCCCCTACATGTTTTATTCAATTTTGTTATGTTGCAGCCTAATACTACAATTGTTCAAACTCATTTTTTTCTCATTAATCTACACTCATTACCCCATAACTACAAAGTGAAAACAGAATTCTTGACATTTTTGTAAATATAACATTAATACAAAAATAAAATAAAATAAAAAATGAAAATTCACATCTGCATAACTATTCTGGTGCTTTACTAGGGCTTGGTCAAGGCACCATTGGCAATAATTAGAGCCTCAAGCCTTTTTGGGTATGATGCAACAATCTTTGCACACCAGGATTGAAGGTTTTTTTTGCTATTCTTCATGGCAAATCCTCTCAAGGTGTATCAGGTTGCATGGGGACCATTGTTAGACAGTCACTTTCAGGTCTCTCCAGAGATGTTCAATAAGGTTCAAGTTAGGGCTCTTGCTGGGCCACTGTAGTAAATTTTCAGTGTTGTTCCTAAGCCACTCCTGTGTTGTTGTGGCTGTGTGCTTAATGAGAATATATCTGTACTTTGCTCCAGTCAGCGTTCCCTTAAACCTGACCACAGGCTTCCATCTAGCCACTCTGCCGTAAAGCACAAATCAGTGGAGGACTGCAATGATGGTTGTCTTTCTGGCACTTCTCCAAACAGGATCTCTAGAGTTTAGTCAGAGTAATCATCAGGTTCTTGGTCACCCCTCTTTCTAAGGCCCTTCTTCCCCAATTGCTCAGATTGGCCAGGCAACCAGCTCTGGGAAGAGTCCTGGTTGTGCCATACTTCTCCCATTTAAGATTTATGGAGGCCACTGTGCTCTTGGGAATATTCAGTGTAGCAGTAATTTTTTTGTAGCCTTCCCCAGATCTGTGCCTTGCAACAATCTTGTCTCTAAGCTTTGCAAGCAGTTTCTTTAACCTCATGGCTTGGTTTTTGCTCTCATATGCATTGTCAGCTGTAAAGTCTTCTATAGAGAGGTGTCCGCCTTTCCAAATCATGTCCAATCAATAAACTTTCCACAGGTAAGCTCAAGTCAAGGTGTAGAAACATTCAAGCAATGATCAAAAGAATTG
>JAAIIK010017418.1:0-10191 GCA_014706435.1 Silurus glanis | reverse complement strand
ACACACACACACACACACACACACACACACACACACACACACACACACACACACATTTTCTCTATCTCTCTCTCCCTCCTTGTTCTTTCTCATTTTCTTTTATACTTGCATCTCCTGAGCCAGAAGAGTAATGATAAAAAAAAGTGTGTGTGTGTGTGTGTGTGTGTGTGTGAGAGAGAGAGAAAGAGAGAACATTCAGAGTCAATAATGTATTTGCAACAAAATCTCTGGCTTTTTTCCCTGTCTTACAGATTAAAAGTGCCATTATTTATCAGCAGATTAAAGCTGCTGTCCAACAGATAAATGAAACTGAGGCACACACACACACACACACACACACACATACACACACACGCACACACACACGCACACACACACGCACACATGCACACACACACACACACGCACAGTTTAAACTCTACAATAATTTCACTTAAACCACGTTATTTTAAACATATTACAAAGTTGATAATCCACATTTTTTTATTATAAATGAAATTAGTTTTCTATTCTTTCGGTCAGGATTTCCAACAGTGTTTGTGACAGCGTGGATCATTTGTAGGATTTATTTGGAGAATACAGGGTGAGTATGAACCCAGCATGCACTTCAGATACACTAAAATTCAGTACTGAATATGTGGACATATTAATTTGTTGTAAAAATAAACAATGAGCTTTGATATTAAATTATTACATTATTAATTTAATTTAATTAAAATGAATGAGATGATTAAATGTTTAATTGTAAATCTGTTCATCTCTTTAAACAGATGCTGGGAAAGAAATGAAGCCACGATTCCTTGGAGAGTGATTGACTGGCCAGTCATGGCTTCTGTTATAGTAAGACCTTTTTTGTAACACTTTCTATAGATCTTTTTTTAATATCACTATGACTGGAAATAATTCATTACTGCTACTAAAACGATGTACTAATACTAAAACATTCTTTATGAAAAGAAAAATGCATTATATTTAATAATAATACTAATACAGTTTTTTTGGATTGCTTAAGCACGATTTTCAAAACAGGGCCCGTGTTTTCAAAACACTACACACAATTAGCACAACCACACACCCAATTAGCAAAACACTACAGATCCCTTGCATAATTAAACACTCTTGTAAAAACTATACACTTCTGTGTAAAAACCACACTTTGTTACCATATGAAACACACACGTTTCACATTACTATACTTTGTTTGCACGAGTTACACTCTGCTGTGATAAACCTAAAACACTTTTAGCACTTCTACTTCCCTATGATTAGAGTAGGCTACCATCAATAAAGTACAAATATAATGAAAATATACCAAACACTACACAAGACCAATGTTGCAGACTGAAGAAACTCATTTATTTGTCAACACGCCCAAATTGTTGACATGGAGATTCATAATACTGTAACAAAACGTCACTTCACGTATTGTACTGTAAGTTCACTGTAAAAAAAAAAAAAAAAAAGAACTAGACATTGTCTCTTCGCCTAGCTGGATCTGGCCAGCTAGGCGAATGTTGTCATTAGCAAGACACCTTGGAAAGAAACGTCTTGAATGACGAATCCATCCTTGCATTGCTGCTACCTCCATCTGGTTGGATGAGGGGTACCTCAGCCTGGAGACGGAGATCATATACCTTCCACCGCCATGCCGAGAAAAACTCTTCTATAGGGTTGAGGAATGGAGAGTATGGTGGAAGATATAGGACGGTGAAATGTGGATGTTGCTGAAACCAGTTCTGAACCAGAGCAGAGCGGTGGAAAGACACATTGTCCCAGACAACAATGTATTGCATATGATCGTTTTGATTTGCTGCTGTTATGTTGTGCAATCGGTCCAAGAATGTAAGTATGAGTGCTGTGTTGTAAGGGCCCATATGGGCATGGCGGTGGAGGACCCCATTCTGTGTAATGGCTGCACAGAGTGTTATATTACCCCCACGTTGCCCTGGGACATTGACTATAGCCCTGTGGCCAATAATGTTTTTTCCCCTCCTTCGTGTTCTCGACAGGTTGAACCCAGCCTCATCTACGTAAATGAACTCATGCTGGATCTCCTCTCCATCCATTTGTAAAACTATCTGAAAAACAGTGTCATGCAAAATTGTGTAGTTCAGTGTAGATCTAGTATACATATTACAGTACAGTAAAAGATTATGAGACAGTATGCAAGAACACACTGCTAAAGTGAATACATACCTCTGCATAATCATGCCGCAGTCGTTTCACCCTTTCGGAATTGCGCTCGAAAGGCACTCGATAAATTTGCTTCATTTGAAGATGTCTTTTTTTTAGGATGCGTGCCAGTGTTGATGTTGAGACCTGATGGATATCGTTGAAACTGGCATGGTTATTGACAATGTTAGCTTGGAGCTGATTGAGTGTTATAGCATTGTTGGCCAAAACCATGTTCACTATCTCCCTCTCTTGCTGTTCTGTGAACATAGGAGGCCTTCCCCCTTGTTGTTCCTGACCCTCAATCCTATGTAGCAAAAGAAAACAGTATACAATAGTACAGTAATTTCACAGGAAAAGGTAACAGAAGTGCTGATAGTGCATAGAATACAGTACTGTGAGCAGTTACTGAAACCGTGCAGATGTTTTTGATATGATGATATTTTTACAATACCTATTTTCCAGTCGAAATGTTCTTATCACACTTGCCACTGTGTATCGGCTTAGATTTGGCTGTACTCGCAGTCCAGCCTCCCTCAGCGTCAGGCCGTGGTTGACAACGTGGTCAACCAGTGTTGCGCAGATCTCATTTGTCAGATTCGGTCCTCTTTGAGCACCTCCTTGTCTTCCTTTTCCTCTTCCTCTACCTCTACCTCCAGCATGGCCTCCATCTCTTCCTCTTCCTCTGTTGATTCCTCCTCTGTTGACTCCTCTTCCTCCCCTTCCTCCTCTGTTGACTCCTCTTCCTCCCCTTCCTCCTCTGTTGACTCCTCTTCCTCCCCTTCCTCCTCTGTTGATTCCTCTTCCTCCCCTTCCCCCTCCTCCTTGTCCTCCTCCTCGTTCTCCTCGTTCTCCTCCTCGTCTTACTCTTTCTCTGACTCTTTCCATTGTGCTTGAAGACCGATGAACTCACCTGCTGCTTTTTATAGTGCTTATACACCTGATTGGTGTGTCTACAATTAAGCAAACAAGTGTTTGCACACCTGATGACTGTGTTGAACCAATTGGTTGGATGGTGCAGTAATTTGACAGTCAGTGCTTTGGTATTGCAAGGAGGTGACTTCATGATAGATTTTTGTGTGTAATGTATGTTAAATGTGTTTAGTGTTTTGCAAATCACTGTGTGTAGAGTTTTGCAACAAGTGTGAGGTTGACATTGTGCTTATAGTTGTGCAAATATGGGCTGATGTTTTGCCTCTTGAGTGTAAGGTATTGCTAATAGTGTACTACTTTTAATTTTAGTGTGTAAGCAATCCAAAAAAACTGTAATAATAATAATGACCAGAATGTAGAAATGAAAAGCTGTTGTACTCAATAATCCTTTTAAAACATTATTCACTGCAAATAATTGGTATATCTTTAAAAGAAGCGATTAGAGTTTGATTTAAACAACTTTAAACAAATTTCTCCATCTTTCTGTCTCTGCTCAGATCAACTTCATTCTGTTCATAAACATTATTCAGATTCTGGTTCAGAAGCTGCGTTGCCCAGATGTGGGAGGACATGACCAGAGTCAGTACAGGTAAGGTTCAGGGTTTAACTTAATACCTCACCTCTTTTGTTCTTTGTGTCTCACTCTTATTCTGTGTTCTGATGGTAAGTGTAGTGTCTGTCTGCATCTTTGCCTCTTTTTATGCATCTGCCACAAGGTTTGGTAAGCATTAGTTTTTAAGACAATCTTCTTCTTCTTTCTTCTCCCATTAGGGGGCGCCACAGTGGATCATCCATCTCTATACCCCCCTGTCCTCTACATCTCCCTCTTTCACCCCAACTACCTGCATGTCTTCTCTCACCACATCCATAAACCTCTTCCTTGATCTTCCTCTTTTACTTCTTCCTAGTGGCTCCATCCTCAGCATTCTCCTACTAATATACCCCATGTCCCTCCTCTGCACATGTCCAAACATCTCAATCTCACCTCCCTTACCTTGTCTCCAAAACGTCCTACATGCGCTGTCCCTCTAATAAACTCATTTCTAATCCTGTCCGTCGTCACTCTTAACGAACATCTCAACATCTTCAGCTCTGCTACCTCCAGCTCCACTTCCTGTCTTTTACTCAATGCCACTGTCT
Organism: Silurus glanis; assembly: GCA_014706435.1. Classification (NCBI taxonomy): domain Eukaryota; kingdom Metazoa; phylum Chordata; class Actinopteri; order Siluriformes; family Siluridae; genus Silurus; species Silurus glanis. The sequence continues at coordinate 5,946 of JAAIIK010017418.1, read as the reverse complement.
CTAAACCATACAACATCTCAGGTCTCACCACAGTCCTTTAAACTTTCGATTTCACTCTCACAGATACTCTTCTATCACAAATCACTCCTGCTATCACTCTTCTCCACCCACTTCACCCTGCCTGCACGCTTTTCTTCACTTCTCTAACACACTCTCCATTATTTTGCACTGTTGACCCCAGGTACCTGAACTCCTCCACCTTCTCCACCTCTTCTCCCTGCAACCGCACCCCTCCACTGCCCTCCCTCTCATTCACACACATGTACTCTGTCTTACTCCTACTGACTTTCATTCCTCTTTTCTCCAGCACGTACCTCCACCTCTCTAGGCTCTTCTCCACCTGCTCCCTACTCTCACCACAAATCACAATATCATCCACAAACATCATAGTCCATGGAGACTTTGGTCTGACCTCGTCCGTCAACCTGTCCGTCACCACTGCAAACAGGAACGGGCTCAGAGCCGATCCTTGATGCAGTCCAACCTCCACCTTGAACCAGTCTGTCGTTCCTACTGCACACTTCACTGCTGTCACACTGTCCTCATACATGTCCTGCACCACCCTCACATACTTCTCTGACACACCTGACTTCCTCATAGTATACCAGCACAATCATTAGCACAATAATCTCAATAATAAGTTGTTGAATGTTTGTAATATTAATGTTGAATAGTAATTAGCAAATGAACTGGTTAAATTTTTTAATTGATCAAAACAGGGTGAAAGTCAAGTCAAGGTCAAAGACCTGAAATAGTTTTTCACTAGCTTCTTTGGAGTTTAAAGATTATATTTAGACCTGAAAATTCACTTGAAAGACGAAACTTGCCACATTGTTCTTTTAAATATTTGCTGAATATGTTTACCAAAATGCTGTATATTATGTTTTTGTAGGAGGCTGGCAAAATCAACGCTGCTTTTGATCCCACTCTTTGGGGTTAACTATGTGGTGTTTGTGTACATGAGAGAAGAGAGCCAAAGTGACATATTTAAAGACTATAAAATATTTTTTGACCTTGGTTTTGGTTCTTTCCAGGTATTGATATGTATGAAATATTCATAAAAAATTATCATATTTATTATTTATTGTCCTGAAATCCTGATTCTTCTAGATTGTTATGCATTTTCCACAGGGATTGATTGTTGCTGTTTTATATTGCTTTCTCAACAGTGAGGTGAGAGTCTATATGATGAGATTATGTTTTGTGTTGTCAGTTGAGAGTTTAAGGACTCTTAATGTAGTAAATTGTTGGATATTTGTATAATTTAATGAAACAGATCAACTTGTATTTTCAACTTTGAATTTGAACGTGAACCTTAACTTTAACTTGAATATTTGAATGGGCAAAACTTCAGTATCCAGTTGCTGAACATTTATCTTTGTGTGTGTGTGTATTGAAGGTCCAGAATGAGCTAAAGAGGAAGTGGAGGAGTGTGTGTCTGAAGCGTTACATTGGCAGAGACTACCGATTGCGGAGTTCATCCATCTCTAGAAATGGCACAGACAATGTTTCACTTTTCCTTTGTAACTCTAGAACTCAGTCCTTCCTCCAGACCACTGAAACCACTGTGTGAGCCTGGACACACACACACACACACACGCACACACACACACACACACACACACACACACACACACACACAACCAGCTGTACAGAAAATTAGTATATAGGAGGTCAAGTAAACTTTTTTCTTTATGTCAGATATGGATGATAAGGTTGAAAAATTAAGGATGGTAAAGCTGAAAAATGTTATTTTATTAAAAAATTTTTTTTTACATTATTATATTTCTTACTGTCTTCTCTACTGCTGGACCTTTTGAGTCATTTTGTAATCACTTAATATTTTAAGTAAATAGATTTAGGAATGCATGGTATATTACTTGATTTAACGACGCCAAGTTGACAATTAGGCTTTAAAGGCCAAGTTTCAGTGATTGTTCGAATAAAATAAAATTTAAATATATAGTGTTGAGGAATTCACATTAATGGAGGGCACACAGTCTGTTCATATTACATTTAAATCAATTTTAAAGAATTGAAAGAGACAATATTCACAACTGAAATGTTCAGCTTTGTGAGTAAATGTCTGAAAGTTTCTCTAAAAATAATATTACTTACAGATTTAAAAGGCTTTAAATACAGTGACTTCATATTAAAGAAATACATAAATAAATACTATTCAATGATTTTATGCATGGAATAGAATTCTGCTGTTGACATATGACAGAAATTGTAAACAAGTTTAATAATGTAAAATAATATTTTAAATTTTTACTCTAATCCAAAGAAATGCTGAAAATGCTCATTAGGTTTAATTAAGGTACAAAGAGGAGAGTTTTGCATTCAGATTACTTGTACATATGTATAGACATTTTTTTTATTTGTTTGTTTGTTTGTTTGTTTATTTTTCCAGAGTGTGTACTTTATATTTATTCTTATACTCTTTTTTTTATTTTCCAAGTTTACATGTTGGACAGTTGCAAAAAGCATTTCACTACATGTCGTACTCTGTATGAATGTGTATATGACTAATAAAATTTTAATTTTAATTTGGCTTTGACTTTTAACAGCAACAAAAGTTGTTAAAAGACACATAGAGAGGATACATTTAGGGATAGGGTTAGGGTTAGAGGGTTAAGGGTTAGGGTTAGGGGGTTAGGGTTAGGGGATAGGGTTAGGGTTAGGGTTTAGGGTTAGGGTTAGGGTTAGAGTTAGGGGGTTAGGTTTAGGGGTTAGGTTTAGGGGTTAGGGTTAGGGTTAGGGTTAGGGTTAGGGTTAGGAGTTAGGGTTAGGGGTTAGGGTTAGTGGTTAGGGTTAGAGTTAGGCTGTTAGGGTTAGGTTTAGGGTTAGGGTTAGGGGGTTAGGGTTAGGGTTAGGGGTTACGGTTAGGGTTAGAGTTAGGGGTTAGGGTTAGGTTTAGGGTTAGGGTTAGAGGGGGTAGGGTTATCGTTAGGGTTTAAGGTTAGGGTTAGGGGTTAGGGTTAGAGGGTTAAGGTTAGGGTTTGGGTCAGGGTCAGGGTCAGGGGTTAGGGTAGGGTTTAGGGGTTAAGGTTAGGGTTAGAGGGGGCAGGTTTAGGGTTATGGTTAGGGGGTTAGGGGTTAGGGTTAGGGTTAGGGTTAAGGTTAAGGTTAAGGGTTAAGGTTAGGGGTTAGGGTTAGGGTTAGGGGTTAGGGTTAGATCAAGTGCACTCACCCTAACCCTCACTGTTTTTTTCACCCAAAAAAATTCGAGTTTGGGGGTTAGGGTTAGGGCAAATGCACAAGATGAAATGCACTAGATGAAATGCACTAGATGAAGTGCACTGGATGAAGTGCACTGGATGAAGTGCACTGGATGAAGTGCACTTGATGAAGTGCACTGGATGAAGTGCACTTGATGAAGTGCACTAGATGAAGTGCGCTAGGTGAAGTCCACTAGATGAAGTGCACTAAGTGAAGTGCACTTGATGAACTGCACTAGATGAAATGCACTAACTGAAGTGAACTAGGGTTAGGGTTAGGGTTGGGTTAGGGTTAGCACACTAGATGTTTAAGTATGCATACTAAATTTTTAAGTATGAATTCGAGATATAGACCAGCCCAGAGCCCTTGATGTGCACTAAGCACTCAAACCACATCTCTGCCACTGTAAATAAGTGCCAAAAAAATGCCCTCTTGTAGTTCTTTCCCCTTTTTTCCCCAAAAAAGGTGAAGTGCACTAGATGAAATGCACTAGATGACGTGCACTAGGTGACGTGCACTAGGTAAAGTGCACTAGGTGAAGTGCACTAGATCAAGTGCACTAGATTAAGTGTACTAGGTGAAGTGCACTAGATGAAGTGCACTAGGTAAAGTGCACTAGGTTAAGGGTTAGGGTTAGGGGTTAGGGTTTGGGTTAGGGTTAGCATACTAGAATATTAAGTATGCATACTAAATTTTTAAGTCTGCATACATAGACCAGCCCAGACCCCTTGTTGTGCACTGGCTTTCTCCAAGTCACTAAGCACTCACACCACACACCACCTCTGCCAACGGAAATAAGTGCCAAAACAACTGCTCTCTTATTGTTTTTCCCCCTTTTTTAGATGAGTAGATGAAATGCACTATCTGAAGTGCACTGGATGAAGTGTCCTAAATGAAGTACACTAGTTGAAATGTACTAGGTGAAGTGAAGTGAAGGGTTAGTATTCTGGAACAAGATTAACGTTACATATTCTTTATTTTGTGTTTAATTTGATAACACATTTAATTATTTAATGTCTGTAATTATTTAATGTTATCCATGTCACTAATTATCCTGTTCAATTTATTTAATGGTTTCTACATCCATCTAGTGGCAAGTTCTAAAGTTGCTGTTATTCTGTGATTTCTGGTATTCACGTGAATCAGGAAGTAATGAGTGCTCCATGTGGGCATCGGTAATTATGGCTCTCTTTAATCGCCATATATTTTTGTAATCTTTAACCCTGCAACAGCATTGCTTGTAAGTATTTATTTGATTGACATGGATGTGCATTATATTTGAATACAAATGTAAATTGTTATGGTTTAAGATCATTATTAATAACTTTCCATCCGGCTATTGCATTAGCCACATTGTGCTTTAGCGTCATATGTATTCATTATTTACATTACAAAATGTACCTTTATTCGCAAGCAATGCAGAATATTACATTATTGTGGATGTTGATACAATGCTGTAATTGTTGGTAATTCCTGGACATTATTATTATTATTATTATTATTATTGTTATTATTATCATCAATAAAATATGTTTATTTGTTTATTTGTAATTTCACTCCATACACATGTCATTAATCTTGTGGGCAAATAAACTTCTTGTCTTCAGAGTCATGTTAGAGAAGGGAGTTTATCTGATTGTCAAAGCACTAAAACATGTTGAGGACAGTACAGTTAGGGTTAGGGTCAGGGTTAGGGTTAGGGTAAGGATTATGGTTAGGGTCAGGGTTAGGGTTAGGGGTTAGGGTTTGGGTTTAGGGTTAGGGTTAGAGGGTTTTAGGGTTAGGGTCAGTGGTTAGGGTTAGAGGGTTAGGGTCCAGGGTCAGGGTTGGGGTTAGGGTTGGGGTTAGGGTTAGGGGTTGAGGTTAGGGTTTAGGGGTTGAGGTTGGGATGAGGGTTAGGGGTTAGGGTTTGGTTAGGGTTGGGATTAGGGTTAGAGGTTTAGGGTTAGGGATAGGGGTTAGGGTTTAGGGTTAGGTTTTGGGGTAGATGTTAGGGTTAGGTTTTGAGTTTTGGGTTAGGGTCAGGTTTTGAGGATAGGGATAGGGTTAGGTTTGGGGTTAAGGTTAGCGGTTAGGGTTAAGGTTAGGTTTAGGGTTGGGGTTAAGGTTAGCGGTTAGGGTTAGGATTTAGGGTTAGGATTAGGATTTAGGGTTAGGGATAGGGATAGAGATTAGGGTTAGGGTTAGGGTTAGGATTTAGGATATAGGCGTTAGGGTTAGGGTTAGGATTTAGGGTTAGGGATAGAGGTTAGGTTTAGGATTTAAGGTTAGGGATAGAAATTAGGGTTAGGGTTAGGTTTTAGGGTTAGGTTTGGGGTTAAGGTTAGCGGTTAGGTTTAGGGGTTAGGTTTAGGGTTGGGGTTAAGGTTAGCGGTTAAGGTTAGGGTTAGAATTTAGGGTTAGGGTTAGGATTTAGGGTTAGGTTTGGGGATAGAGGTTAGGGTTAGGGTTAGGATTTAGGGTTAGGGATAGAGATTAGGGTTAGGATTAGGATTTAGGGTTAGGGATAGAAATTAGGGTTAGGTTTTAGGGTTAGGTTTTAGGGTTAGGGTTAGAGATTAGGATTTAGGGCTAGGGTTAGGATTTAGGGTTAGGGATAGAGATTAGGGTTAGGGTTAGGGATAGAAATTAGGGTTAGGGTTAGGGTTCGGTTTGGGGTTGCGGTTAGGGTTAGGGTTTAGGGTTAGGTTTAGGGTTGGGGTTAAGGTTAGCGGTTAGGGTTAG
>JAAIIK010017413.1:1598-15444 GCA_014706435.1 Silurus glanis | reverse complement strand
AACGGCACGAAATTTTATTAACGCGCTATCAATTCAGCGTGCATTTCTGTTTCACCATTTTTATAAAAAATGTAAATACAAAATTAAAACCTTTGGCAAAAAATACATTTTTCCACGATGTCCTTTCTTTACTTAGATCTAAAATAAATTAATAAACTCCAGATAAAAATATCTTTAATCAGTAAACTTTTGTTTTATTTATGCGCCAAGTCTCAAATCAAACACCAAAATCCGCCATGATTCACACAATTAACCCTCTAGGTGGCGTTTTGTGGGGTTTTCCCTCATAATGGTGACACAAACTTAAATTACTGTCTTTATTGATCGTACAGATAAAAACAATACTTCATTCAAATCTGTAAAATTGCTATAATTTTCTATATAAAAGCTTCCTGACTTGACTTGAAGAGGTGCAGTCTCTCCGGTATCACCTCATTAACTGTCCGTGTGGAAACATAGCAAAGGCTCTTAATGATGTCCACACATCTCTGCACTGTTATAGCCTTTATATTTAATCACTGTACATATGCTTACATATATATCACATGCTGTAAATATGATACATGTTTAACACCTCCAAGCTGCCAGTTTTGGGCACCTGAGCAAGCCCTTAACTCACTACTGCTCATTTAGTAAATGAGATCATTAAGAGTCGCTCGGGATAAACACTTCCAACAGGAAGTGGCTATATCTCGCTATCTTTGTCTCTCTATTTTATCTATCTAATTGTCTCTATGTCTCTTTTAGTAAATGTCTCTGTCTCACTGTATATGTCTCTCTCTTGCTGTCTCTCTATTTGTTTCTCACTCTTTCTAAAGCTGTGTCTGTGTCTCTTTGTCTTTGTCTCTGTCTTTCCTGCTTCTTTACATGTCTAACAAAGTTTTGAGTTTTGAAGTAATGCCATTAGCGATCTATGATGAAAGACTTCCCTGGTTCGATTCTTACCTCTAGTTTCATATTGAACATTATAAGAAGTTTTTAAAAACAGAACAATGAAAGGTCATTAAAATTGGTTGCTGGCAAATCATGGTATATCAGTGGTGCAGGTGTTGGAGATGTGGTTCTTGTACCTGAGTCACTTCTCATAGACTTCGAGTAACTGAGAGAATGAACAGAAAGGAGAAGTTTTGACCCTCTACCATCATGATCTAAGAGAAAACGGTGGTCTCTTAACTATAGAAAAACCAAGAGTCCAATAAGCAAAGGCTTGCTTGCTTGCTTGCCACCCCTGTAGTAGTGTAGTGGTTAGTAATACAGTCTCTGATATCTGACTCACCCGGTTCGATTCCTACTTAGCTTTCCTTTAAATTGTTTAAAAAGTTTTAATAAAGAACTATAAAAGGTCCTAAAAATAGGCTTCTAGCAGGCGATCCTGTGGCTCAATTGGAAGAGCTTTGCCTCTGGGTTGAGAGGTTGCTGGTTCAAACCCTGGCCAGGGCTCGAGATTAAGAGTGTGGAAGGTTCCGGAGACTGCTGTGGGGAAGGTGTCAGAAATGGCTGCCTGGAAGGTTGGATGTGGACGGTTTCGGAGGGTGTATCCTGGAGCAGGGGGGCAATATCTGGGCATCTGCCCCCCTGGTGTCTGAGAAGGTGAAAACAGGGGGTTATGAAGCAAAAACGTCCAGAAAATTATCGACTTAGTTTTGCATATATAGGGAAAAATTCTGCCAAAAACCTATCACCCTCACTTTTTCTGAGGCTGTGAAGTCTTCACAGCCTTTGTTCACAGTCAACCAAACCATTGCTCACCACATACTACTTTCCACCCAGCTTACCCAGTGTGGGGACAAGGCAGATTCAAACCAGCAACCTCTGCGCTCAGAGGCAAGGCTTTTATCACAAAGCCATCAAGTACCACAACTCACCTTCTTTTTTTGGGGGGTTTATCCGTCGTTTCATGCTTCAAAGCAAGAAATTCAGACCAAACAGAAACACAGAAAGCAGGATTCGAACCCCGAACCCCCCCAACAGCGAAATACCAGTCTTAATCCACTGAACCATCGGGAAGGACCGGCTGCGACGATTGTTTAGAGCAGGTCTATCTTTTCTTTCAAACAATCAACACAAGAATATAATGCTAAAGACAGACGTAAGAAGCAAAACCATATCGTGACTAGCAGGGACAAAGCAGGATTCGAACCCTGATTCACGCCATTAGCGAAGTACCAGCATTAACCCACTGAACCATCAGGAAGGACAAGCTGGAAAGCTTGTTTAGAGCAGGTCTATCTTTCTTTTTAACCCATCAAAACAAGAATATGAAGTCAAGTCAAGTCAAGAGGCTTTTATTGTCATTTCTACTATACACAGTTGTACACGGTACACAGTAAAAACGAGACAACGTTCCTCCAGAACCCTGGTGCTACACTAAACAACATAGAGCTACAACACAACACAAAGCTACATAAAGTGCATCGAGTGCAACCTAGTGCAAACAGTGCAGACAAAAAACAGTACAGACAGACAGTGCAGACAGACAACACAAGACAACACAAGACAAGACAAAAAAACAAATATAGCGCCGACCAGTAAACCTAAAAACTATACCCGGGAGTGAATATAACCAGAACAATGTAGTGCAAAAAACAGCAGCAGTCAAGAGGTGCAAAAGACAGCATGTAAACAGTATAGTATAATACAGTCAAAGGTGCAAAAACAGCATGTAAACAGTATAATAAAGTGAAAGGTGCAAAAAACAGCAGTAAGAGAGTGGTACGGTCAAGTATAAATAATAATAAATAAATAAATGGTGGTGGAATGGATTGAGATGGGTAATGAGTGTGTGTTGAGTGTTTAGTCCAGGTTGTACAGTTCAGTAACACACATTTGAGTGAGTGTGTGTGAGTTCCGTTTCAGTTCTGTGTGTTGAGAAGCCTGATGGCTTGAGGAAAGAAACTGTTGCACAGTCTTGATGTGGTGGCCCGAATGCTTCGGAACCGTTTTCCTGATGGCAAACAAAAAAAAGAGATGCTCTCAATGGTCCCTCTGTAGAACATGGTCAGGATGGGGGGGAGGGAGATGGGCTTTCCTCAGCCTTCTCAGGAAGTGGAGACACTGCTGGGCTTTCTTCGTGATGGAGCTGGTGTTGAGTAACCAGGTGAGGTTGTCTGCCAGATGAACACCAAGGAATTTGGTGCTCTTGCCGATCTCCACTGAGGATCCATCAATAATCAGTGGAGATTGCTCGTTCTGTGTTTTCCTGAAGTCTACAACCATCTCTTTGGTTTTGTCAACGTTCAGAGTCAGGTTGTTTGCTCCACACCAGGCTGTTAACCGTTGCACCTCCTCTCTGTATGCTGACTCGTCGTTCTTGCTGATTAGACCCACCACGGTCGTGTCATCGGCAAACTTGACAATGTGGTTGGAGCTGTGCATTGCTACACAGTCGTGAGTCAGCAGAGTGAACAGCAGTGGGCTGAGCACACAGCCCTGAGGGGCCCCAGTGCTCAGTGTGGTGGTGCTGGAGATGCTGTTCCCGATCCGGACTGACTGAGGTCTCCCAGTCAAGAAGTCCAGGATCCAGTTACAGAGGGAGGTGTTCAGGCCCAGTAGGCTTAACTTCTCAATCAGGTGCTGAGGAATGATTGTGTTGAATGCTGAGCTGAAGTCAATAAACAGCATTCGTACATATGAGTCCTTGTTGTAGAGGTGGGTGAGGGCCAGATGGAGGGTTGTGGAGATGGCATCGTCCGTGGAACGGTTCGGACGATACGCAAACTGCATGGGGTCCAGGGAGGGTGGAAGCTGGATCTTAATGTGCCTCATGACAAGCCTCTTGAAGCACTTCATCACGATGGGTGTGAGCTCGACAAGATGATAGTCATTGAGGCAGGAGACAGTAGATTTCTTCGGCACGGGAACAATGGTCGTTGTCTTGAAGCACGTGGGAAAAACGTTACTGCTCAGGGAGATGTTGAAGATAAAGACACCCACTAGCTGTTCTGCACATTCCCTGAGCACTCTGCCAGGAATGTTGTCTGGTCCAGCAGACTTCCGTGGGTTAACTCTGCATAAAGTTTTCCTCACTTCAGCTGTGGTTAGACAGAGCACCTGGTCAGTGGGAGGAGGGGTGGTCTTCCTCGCCTTCACGTTGTTCTGTACCTCAAACCGGGCGTAGAAGTCGTTCAGCGCACCTGGGAGGGAGGCGTCACGGTCACAAGCAGGTGATGTTGTCTTGTAATTTGTGATCGCCTGGATGCCCTGCCACATGCGCCGAATGTCTCCACTGTCCTGGAAGTGGTTGTGGATTTTCTTCGCGTGTGTGTGCTTCGCCTCTCTGATGGCATTGGACAGTTTGGCCCTTGCTGTTTTTAAGGCCGCCTTGACCCCTGTTCTCTTTGTTTCAGCAGCACACGAACATTTGCAGTCATCCACGGCTTCTGGTTGGAGCATGTAGTGATGGTCTTGGAGATGGTCACGTCATCAACGCACTTGCTGATGTAGCTGGTCACTGATGATGTGTACTCCTCCAAGTTAATGGAATCGCCGTTGGTTGCAGCCTCTCTAAACATGTCCCAGTCAGTGCACTCAAAACAGTCCTGAAGAGCAGAAGTAGCTCCTTCTGGCCAGGTTTTCACCTGTTTCAGAACCGGTTTAGAGCGTCTGATAAGCGGTCTGTATGCTGGAATTAACATAACAGAGCAGTGGTAGATACACGCCGGGGATGTTTGTCTAAACAAGATCCAGCGTGTTCGCTCCTCTCGTTGCAAAGTCCACATGCTGATGGAGTTTAGGAAGCACAGTCCTGAGATTTACATGGTTGAAATCTCCGGCGATAATAAACAATCCGTCAGGGTGAGCATTCTGCAGGTCGCTAATAGCGCCGTAGAGTTCACACAGTGCCTCCTTAGCATTAGCACTGGGAGGAATGTACACTCCGACAATGTAAACAGTGGTGAATTCCCGTGGTAAATAAAATGGTCTACATCTAACAGTCACAAACTCCACTAGCGATGAGCAATAGCATGAGACAAGCAGGAAGATGTAGGAATCAGGAATTTAACCTACCTCATGACTAGCAGACAGAAAGCCAGGTTTGAACCCTGACCACCAACATTAGCAAAGTACCAGCCTTAACCCACTAAGCCATCAGAAAAAAACAGGATGGAAAGCTTGATTAGAGCAGGTCTATCTTTCTTTTCAAACCATCAACACAAGAATTTAATGCTAAAGAAAGATGTAGGAAGCAAATACAGATGTAAGTAGCACAAGTTGAACCCACATTGTAAATAGCAGGAAGAAAGCAGGATTCGAACCATGATCCCCACCACCAGCGAGATACCAACGTTAACCCATTGAACCATCGGTGAGGACAGGCTAGGAAGCTTGTCTAGAGCAGGTCTAGCTTTCTTTTCAACCCATTAAAAAAAAAATATATCGCTAAAGAAAGATGTAGGAAGTGAATCCTGATCGTGACTGGCAGGCAGAAAGCAAGACACCTGATTTAACCTACTGAACCATCAGGGAAGACAGGCCGGGAAGTTTGTTTAGAGCAGGTCTATCTACCTTTAAACCATCAACAAAAGAATATAAAGCTAAAGAAAGATTTAGGAAGCAGGAACATAACCTACATTGCAACTAGCAGACAGAAAGCAGGATTCAAACCCTGATCCTCACCTTCAAGTCAAGTCAAGTCAAGAGGCTTTTATTGTCATTTCTACTATACACAGTGGTACACAGTACACAGTAAAAACGAGACAACGTTCCTCCGGAACCCTGGTGCTACACTAACAACAACAAGCTACATAAAGTGCATCGAGTGCAACCTAGTGCAAACAGTGCAGACAAAAAACAATACAGACAGACAGTGCAGACAGAAAACACAAGACAACACAAGACAAGACACAAAACCTGAGATAGCGCCAACTAGTAAACCTAGTGTATACTCTGAATATACAGTACTGTATGAGGAGAACTGTAAAAACTATACCCGGGAGTGAATATAAACAGACACAATGTAGTGCAAAAAACAGCATGTAAACAGTATAGTATAATAACAGTATAGTGTAATAAGAAACAGTAAAGGTGCAAAAAAACAGCATATAAACGGTATAATAGAGTCAAAGGTGCAAAAAACGGCATGTAAACAGTGTAGTATGGTAGAGTATAAATAATAATAAATAAATGATGGTGGAATGGGCTGAGATGAGTAATGAGTGTGTGTCGAGTGTTAAGTCTAGGACTTCAGCGAGGCACCAGCTTTAACCCACTGAACCATGGAAGAGATCAGACTGGGAAGCATGTTTAGATGAGGCACAAGCCTTAAACCACTGAGCGACCACTGCTGAAAAGCATGTGTGCTTTTTGGAGGGTTCATACTTTGTTTCATGCCAGCGCAGTAAGAAAGAAGGCATGTAGGACTGGCTTTGAAACCTTATCACCAGCGTGGACTATATTAAGGACCATGTTCAGGCACAAGCCTTAACCCACTGAGCTACCACAGAAGTGCTTTTTTTTTTGGTGGAGTTATCTTTCATTAAAGACCAGGAAATCAAGAAATAAATCCAACACAGAATTGAAATGTTTTCAGAGCAGACAAGGTCCAGAAGTTTTATTTACCAACACAGCAACCAGCTCGACCAGGAATCAAACTCTCAAACTCATCCTCGTGGGGACTCTATCTATCCATCCATCCATCCATCCATTCATCTATTTATCTAATATGATGTGAGGTCCAGTTAACAGCTAAAACAGGTAGAAGTAATAACTACTTTTTACTTAAGTACATGTCAGAGCCAAGACTTCTTTACTTTCACTTGAGTAAAAAAGTATAATCAGTACTTCAACTTTTACCCGAGTATTTTAAAACATGAGTATCTGTACTTCTACTTAAGTAAAGGATGTGTGTACTTTTGCCACCTCTGCAGTACAGTACAGAGTTATTGTAGGAAAGGATTCCCCTTCAGTTGTATTTCCACGCTTCACCACTAGAGGGAGAGAGTGCAATCTCCTGATCTGCTTACACCAGATAGTAAAACATCCTAACATTTGGTCCTTCGAGCTAGATAGCAATCCTTCCTAACATTTGGTCCTTCGAGCCAGATAAGTGTGCTTACCACAGAGACAGGATGTCAGAGCAACCTTCTTCTTTAAAGACAATGAGGTGCAATATCCTATGCAGCGTTCACATGGACAAGAAGAGGAGACACAGTGAGAGTCGAATCTTGTGTGTTACCCCTCGATCTTAGTAATTTTCTTCCTTCAAGTCCATATGATAATGTTGACAAACAACCAGATAGACCGCGGTTCACCACACCGCCTTCTGTGATGGAGAGGGGGAGCTTATGTTACAAGAGGACGAGGCTGCACTCACACCTGGCACAAGTCGAAGCTTCAAGATCTTGAGAGAGAAAATAGGCAACTGCGTAAAGCTCAGGAGCCATTCAGGAGGAAGTCTGACAACTACAGATCCTTTCGAAGGATATTTATATCACAGCAGGTCAAAGAGACTCAAGTCCCATTACCGAGAACTATTTATAAACCACCTGTAGCACCGGTGCCCAAGCCAGTGCCCTATACTCCACAACCTACTCCCCGCAGACCCCAAGCGCAACCTAGAGAGAGTTCCTTAAAGTCAAAAGCAGACACATATGCCTACAAGACAAGCCCACAGCCTGATACCGATCATGATCTACTATATCCTTCCTTGATGGTGCGGCCTACTGTATGTCCAGAAACCCGCATCCAACAATTCCAAATTTCACCCGTCCTGACCCTGGCGAGTTCACTCATTCAAAGTTAGCCCTTGATTACATTCTCCCTGCTGATGCAACTGAGCTCTTCCACTATCAGGTTCTCCTAGACCACTTGAAATTTGAAGAGGCTCGCCGGACAGATTCGGACAACCTTGTCAGTTAGGTTTAACTAATATAGCAGCAGTCATAGATGCTTCTGATGTTCAGCCTGGAGATTTAGCCTGTTTTGATTAGTTTGCCCTCCAAATTCAAGCTCTCATGGGTCTCCTAAAGTCATTAGGTTCTAAGGGTAACGTGTACCCAGTGCGACTCACATGTAGCCCATCTACTCACCGAATTACCCCTAGATCTGTGTGCCTCATTCAGACGACACATGCCTTATCAGACTGTCTACACTCTACTGGATCTAGCAGAGTGGCTCAGCTTGAATCCTGGTGTCAAAACTGTGACAACTTGAATTAAATGGAAGAGCAGAGACATAAGATGGTGCAACCAGGCACAATAGCAAAGCCTAGACTCGCTTCTGTCCTGCATGGAGCTGAACGAGCCCTCGGGTCAGTCCGAACCTTCACAGAAATCTGAACAGATTAGAGTTCTGTGCCCATCCTGAGACAGTACCAAACATTTCTTAAGACAGTGTACCATTTTCCAGACATTTAGTAAAGAAGAGATGATCAAATGTATCAAAGACAGCAAATGTTGTTGAAAATGCGGGCGATCACACTTAGCTAGAAATTGTACCCAAGAAGCCCTGTCATCTGTGCAGTGGGAAACGCCTTCAAATCCTTTATGAGGTTTGTAACTGATCTCAAACAGAGAATACCTGTCTAGTGAGTTCTACGAACGAAACCCTGTACAAGCCTGAAGGTTCCAAGCATGTTCTGCTGAAAGTGATCCCTGTTGTATTACAACACAACAATCGAACCCTAAACACCTATGCATTACTCGATAATGGATCCGAAAGGACCATGCTAATCCCAAATGCAGTTCAGAAACTAGGGCTTCAAGCATGGACAGAGGATTTAGCATTAAGAACATTTTGACAAAATGTTAAGAAACTCAATGGGGCAGCAGTTTCATTTAGAGTACTCTCTATATCGCAGCCCCAACGGAGCTACCAGATCCAGAATGTCTTTACCTCTGAACGCTTAGGTTTGGCTGAGCATTCTTAACCCATTGCAAAGCTCCAGCAGAGATACCAACACCTGAAAGGCATTCCTTTACAGCTCATTGACAAAGTAAAACCCCTCTTTTTAAAAGGAGTAGACCATCCTCACCTTATAAGACCTATTGAGCCTGTACTGAGCCTGTTGTGTATAATGAAGAGATTAAGAAACTAGAGCTTGTTACACCAAACAGGTGAAGTCAAGGCCCACCGTTCTTACTTCAAGCTGATTCAGAGTGGCCAGTTCTGACATTCCTTAAAATTCCTGAAGATAAAGTGGAAAGGAGAGCCAGTGTATTCTGCACTGTCACATGAACATCAAATTCCTTAAATCCCAGTGAGTACATTTCCTGGAAATACCTTGTTGAAGCCACAGTTCAACACCGTCAAAGGGACTTAAATCAATCTAGTTTACCTACAGCTGAGGACTATGTGACAGCAAAACATCTCCTCTTCCATAACCTTAAACAAGACAGTTTTCCAGAGGAATATAAACAACTAAAATCTGGTAAGCCTGTATCCACTACAAGCCGATTACTCACTTCAGCCCCAGAGTTTGATTAAGCTGGTCAGCTTATACGGGTCGGAGGACGTCTACATCATCCCGAAGGCTTGGAACTCTAGACATTTCACCCCATTATCCTAGATCCTCATCATCAAGCCAACAAACTATTCATTCAGGACTAGGACAGTAAGCTGTGTCACCCAGGACCGGAACGAGTATTTGCCAAAATGAGAAGTGTCTGGATGCTAAGAGGTTGTGAGGCAATTCGAAAATCCCAACATAACTGCATGGAATGTCATAAGTGGAAGGCTAAACCTGAGACCCCTAAAATGGCTGATCTTCCTCCAGCACACTTGAGACTCCACAATCCTCCCTTTTACAGTACTGGTATGGATTGTTTTGGGCCTTTTCAAATCAAAATAGGTAGACGCCTGGAGAAAAGACGGGGTGTAATCTTTAAGTGTTTACCGACTTAATGTGTACACATTGATATCCTCACAGCTATAGACACTAATTCCTTCCTTATGGCTCTGGGGAGATTTATAGCAGGCAGAGGCACCCTATCAGAACTGTTATCTGACCAGGGCACTAACTTCCAGGGTTGAGAGAGAGTTGAGAGATGCCTTAATGAATTGCAGCCAAAAACTTCAACAATATTTCACCAAACAAAAGATTGAATTTCGGTTCAACCTGCCTAATGCCCCTCACTTTGGTCTCAGCTTTGAAAGAGATCTGATCTCTTAAAAATGCTCTCTGTACAGTAGTAGGTGCACAAACAGTAACAGAGGAAGTTCTCCAAACAGTACTTATAGAGATAGAGGCAATTCTCAATAGCAAACCTCTAGGTTATGTCTCCTCCAATCTCCTGCTCATGGGGCGGCCAGACAGCTCTTTACCTCAAATGACATATTCGGTTCATAGATGGAGGCAGAGTCAAGTTCTCACTGATCATTTTTGGTCAAGATTCGTTAGATACTACTTACCTAATCTCCAGCTATGACACAAATGGCATGCAGAGTCTAAAACCCTTGCAGTTTGGTCTGTTGTTATGATGGTTGACCCCCAGCTACCACGAGTCCTTTGGTTGATTGGGAGAGTGAAAAGGTCATTTCTTGGAGCAGATAAACAAGTAAGGTCTGCAGAGGTCAACTTTAAGGGTCGACTGTACACAGACAGCATCTAGCAGTCACTCATTCGACATCGCGCAACCTACCAAACAGCAGCTAGCAGATGACAGCATGAATCACACCACACAAGATCAAATCCTTAACCCATGAGGTTTGATCCTCTCTCAAAGAGAGTTAAACGTTCATGCTAGCATGTTTGTTAAAACTTATTGTTAATGTAAATAAAAACTTATAGTTTGTGTATGTGAGGGTTTATGCCCATATTTATTATAAAGATCTGTCTCAATGTGCAATTACTTTTATCAGAAAATTTAGGTCCAAAACAAAAAAATTATAAATTCATCCAGTTATTGTGTGGCACTTTTTATGCGGTCCATGTTTAAAAAAAAGCAATATGAGCTATATAGTATCTAGCGCATTCTATATTGTATGTGGACACCTGATGATCACATGCACATGAACTAACAACAAAAAAAACTTTTAACAAAATCTTTAACAAGATGGTTCTAAATAAAATTGGCTATGAATATTAAAAGTTTAACTGAGAGCTAATACGAATAATATAAAGTGACTGTACAATAGCAGTTCCACCACAAGAGGGAAACAAGAGTCTGTTAAAGAAATCATAACCTGGTCCCAAAGCACATTTGTGCTCAATTAATGAAGCTGTTCCAACCCATCAGTTTTTTTAAACTCTAAAATACTTCTGGTCCTACAGGACTAGAGATAGGAATCACTCAATTAGTTAACAACCTGAAGAAAAAAAAGAGCTGTCATAGACTGGGAGTGCACCTGAGGTAATTCATTAAGCAAATATTAGTGGTATGCTTTGGGCATTTCAAAAATCCATGATGTAACCAGTTCTCTGCTTTATAAAATCATTGATGTTTTCTGATGTCTTTTTCCCCAAAAGTCACTCATTAGATTATATTTCAGAAAGTCAATCAAAATTGTATTTATTTATTTATTTGCATGGATGCAATTATACAAACCAGAATGATTTTTTTTTTATTAAGAAAATTTCACTTTTTTACTGTGAAAATTAACACAAAGGTCCTTTACACAGAAACAGAGTTGGTACAAGGTCTTAAGAGTTTTACAGTAAAAGTTATCAAGAAAACTAATTATTTTGAAAATACGGATACGGAAAATTCAGGATTATATCATAAAAATGTAAAAGGTCGGGGAGAAGGTTTCATGTTAAAAACCACAAGAATTAGGGATTTCATTCCAATTATACTTCTTCTAAACATCTAGGTGAGATTATTTGTGCAATGTTTTATTAATGCTTGAACAGGTAGAGCATTATTGGCACCATGTCAACAATGCAAATTGTAATAGATTATTGTGTATGTTGTCCTTAAAAATACTTAACAAGATTTGCATATGATCCTAACAGTGTTAGCACAGGAACAGGACTTTAAAAAATTTATAATCATGTAAATTACAATTTAAGTATTTTTACAATTATTTTTTAATAGTAAATAATACCTTCTTTTAGGACCATCAACGCCCCCCCCCCCTAAAGGGAGAGACTGATGAATGCTTAAGAGTGTATTATTTTAAATGAATTATAGGTACTAATAAAGATATAAAGAGTTCTATACACACCTGCTATTTCTCAATCAGTTTAGACTTTGTAACTTACTTTCTACGCCTAGAATTTCTGGAGGAGTGATTTCCAGACAGCTTATCTCAATTCTTTAGAATTTCCCTGATCTTAAATTCCATCTCTGTACAACCTGGAGAATTTACTTTTAACAAATGTTTTCGATGCATTTGTGAAACGTGGGCGATGCACCGAAGCTATATTAATGACCCAAATATATTTCATACTATTAAATATTAGACATTCTCATGTACAACTAAGTACTGTATTTTCAACCTCACAGTCACCTTAATGCAGCATGGGGTCAAAGGGAGGGCAATAGAAAGGAAAGCATGTTTCTGCAACTGAATGCATGCACCACCTTAATTATACACAGATACACAAAGTGAACAACAGTTTGTGGACACCTGACCATAAGTGTGCGTTTTGAACATCCCATTCCACATTTAGTCCCCATTTGCTGTTATAATAGGGTAGGGTTGATGTCAGAGCTCTAAACTCAAGATCCTCCACACTTATCCATGTAAATAATATCTTCATGGAGCTGGCTTTGTGCACAGGGGCTTTGTCGTGCTGGAACAGGTTTGGGTCTCTGAGTTCAAGTGAAGGGAAAATTGAATGCTATACAATTGTGCATAATGCAGACATCCTATACAATTGTGTGCCTCCAATTTTGTGGAAAGAACCACATATGGCTGGTAAAGTCAGGTATCCCAGTATGTATGGCACCAGAGACAAGACATGTTTCCCTGATTAAGAAAGAAAAGGTAAAATCATAAAACAGAAGTGAACCATGTTTACTTGTTTTGTAGGAAAGCCGGTCACTTGTTTCCACATAAAAAAATAATGCTTTAATTTCAAACAGCAACGATATTAAATGACTTAAAAGCCACCATACTTATTTTAGAAAAAAAAAAAAGAACAGAGAAATCAGATTAAAGATCTAAAGCTTGAGCCTTGTTATGCTAACAGTAATCATGTTAGCTTCCTATTGCATGAGCATACCTTAAAGTCATATCACTACATTTGCATAAACCAGTTGAACGTCCAAGGATTTTCACAGTATAAAATTGATCCAGCAGCAAGCTGCCTCCTTTCCATGTTGATCAGTGTCTAGCGAAAATCAGATAATGCTGCATGGCTCACTTATCACATTAATGGCTGACTTGTGTATAATTAAAAGAGAAAAAAAGCCCTGTGCCTTTTCATATTAATTTAGAAACCCTTCTTAAATAGACAGACTTGCTAACGATGCTGGATCAACCCGATATCACACACACATGACAAAGGCTTGGTCCTAGTTTATATAATGTGCATTATATAAAGCAACCAAACTAACCTTGATGTCTTATAAATACATTTTAACCACTTTCAGTCGTAACATTCACATTGCATAACTCTTTAACACCATACTAAATAATCTGCTTTCATATGAGAAACTGAGGAATGAGCTATGACTTGGGTTCATCTGGAGAGTTTAATTATGACTGTTTATATTGTTTGTAGATAAGATGGCCATTACAACAGGCTGATGTGATGTTCTTGTGGATTAGAGCACATTGAATCCTTATAAAGCTCCATTGGCCTGCCTGAGTAGATATACAGAAGCAATTTTGTGGCTTATTTTATACAGCGAATGTTCTTTTATTAAGGGTATCCATAATTCTGTATATTGAAAGATTCAAGGTTATTGGGATAGGCTAATATATATATATATATATATATATATATATATATATATATATA
>JAAIIK010017411.1:906-12210 GCA_014706435.1 Silurus glanis | reverse complement strand
CCCCCCCCCCCCCCCCCCCCCTTCTTTAACAACCTCAGGCAATTTGCTTTCACGGCAAGAATTACTACAAGAAAATTTGCTGTTTCGATCTATTATCAAATAAGTGAAGAAATGAGCGGCCATTAAATTTCTTTCGCAGTTGAAGGAAAACAAGATGGAAACATTATTTTTACAAATACTCTTTAGAACCGTGCTGAGCAAACGCAAATGTATTGGGACACCCGACTTTTCCAGCCATATGGACGTCTCTGGAGGTGTAGAAATCTCCCCTTGATTTGAACTAGGAGACCCAAACCGGTACGCCCCGGTGCACAAAAAACCATGAAAAAGTTCCTTTCATGGGTTGGATTGGAAGATATCCTGCTCTAGTACCACAAGTCTGAATGATCTCACGGAATCTTCTCAGAAGAGTGGAGGTTATTAAAACAGCAAACGGGGGCTAAATGTTGAATGGGATGTTCAAAAAAAAGCACATACCAACCTAATGGTCAGGTGTCCACAAACATTTAGAAAGGAACTGAAATAAAACCCTAAGACATAGCCATTAGCTTTTCACTAAAACAGTATAGAAACCTGCATCACAAAGAACTAGCATTAATCAATACAGTGTCTTGGCTAGCTAGGCAGCTCGTACAATTAAAAATCATTAGAAACTGTACTATAATAAAATAAAGTCCTACATACTGTATACAGCACCTTCTACTTAGCTATTAAAATGCCTACAGCTTTCAACTAGAGGCAAACATAACAGTAGCTAAGCTAAACATGAATAGCTAGTCAGCAAACAGTGCTGCAAAATGAAAGCTAATATATAGCTATTAGCAAAAAATGAGTTAGCATCGAAACTAACGGCTGTCACTGCGGTCATTTAGTGGATAATTTTAGCTGAAAGCACCATAAATATTAATACAAATCGTACGCATATACAGGCTAACAAATGATCTCAAATTGCATACTTGTGTACTATTCTAGATCGTCACTGAGTGTTAGTTCAGAGTGTTTGAAACTTTCGGATCATGACAACAATCACAAAGGCAGCAGGAGTTTTTAAACGGAGTTCGACAGCCTGTATTTGGAGTCGCTCGATGCTAACTAGCTGCGACAGTATTTGAATACTGAACACAGCATAAAGCTGTTGTTCTTAGCTAGCTAGCAATTGTTGCCTTGTTGCAGTACTATTTATCGTGAGGGGCTTTTTTTCCGTCCTCTAGAACAGCCTCGGGCAGGCTGCAGTCACGACTGGATCGCAGCCAAAAAATGCATTTCACTTCATCCGCCAAGGATTATTTTTTTTTCATTACTGTTTCTAATCGAATAAATAAAGAAATGAGACGGTCGTCGAATAATCATCTCTTGCCGGTAAAGGGGGGAGAAAAAAAAGAACAAGAGAGAAAGAAAAACGAGCCGTCGCCCCTCCGAGAAGCAAAGTGCGATGATTGCAGGAAATCAATAGCTGGATGGAATAATGATGGTGTTTTTAGGGGGGAAAGCAATGTAAATGGGTAGAGGGGTCATTATCTCTTTCTTTCCCTCCCTCCTTCCCTTGCGCTCTTCTCTTTTCATCTGCCAAATGAAGCCCCCCACCAACCTCCCCACCCCACCAAAATGAGTCCGACGCCTCGACGCCGTGATTACGTCCCTAATCTAGCCGTAATTGTCGTGATGGACGTCGCAGACTCTGTGCCATTATCACCTCTGACCTCGGAGGTCATGCTTTCTCTGTCGGGCTGAATTAAAATGGCTGCGTAAGAAAAACCAAATGAAACCAATTTCCGTGTCGGCAAGCAAAGAAAAAGAGGGGTATAAATAGAGCAAAACCTGATTTTTTTACATTTGTTTTGGCTTGACGTGATCAAATATTTGACCCCTTTTTTATGTAGTCTATTCAATCCACTCATTTTTAATTAAAAAGAACAGTTTTAAGGGTCATTTTACAAAGCGGATGCAAGCATATAAAGGTCCCCTCTGAACCGCAAACACGTTCAGGCAAAACCATGACTAAACGCTTCAACATAGGATGCAACGTGACCGAGCGAAACCAAACGTAAAACGACATGGTACAGGCCAAGAGGGCAGTGAATGGTGTGGTTGTAAACGCTAAGTGATCATTAAGGCGAACGTGAATCAGATGTGCAAACGGACGAGACGTGGTCCTGCGATGTGCAGCGGCTCATGGGAAACCTAGTTCGTTTCTACTCAATTACACCAACGTGCATAAATATCATTCGTTACTTTCTGTCTCTGTAGTAGTTGTAGTAGTATAAAACTTCAGCTAAATCCAGTAAGCACTGGTTTCGAAATGAATTTGGATTCCTAAAAGAATTTTAAAACCGTTGTAGCATCCAGCTCTTACTCGTACACAGAGGAACCCAGCCACTGAAAACGACAGGGACTGGCATTAAGTTTCAAGTCTGTAATTATGCTGAACAGCAAGCAGGATAAACAGAAACCCTGTGCTTTTCTTCGCACAAAAAGAATTGTGTTGTTTGTTTTTATTGTGTAACACGGGGTCTGTTTGTTTAATCTCGCTGTTTCTTCCTCAATGGGAAATCAGAGGATCCCCCCAATGAGTCTACAGTCTGAGATAGAAAGAAATCAGGCCTAGCCTCATCTCCTGTCAGAGAAACACCTGCCACGCCTCCCTCCAAGGCTCTCACTGAGCCCCTCCCTGCTCTAATCGCCGGCACCTGTTTCTCGTTACCTGGCCCCTTTATAAATTGCCATTTCCACCTCACTTGCTGTCGGATCTACTAGTTGCATATAGTGATCTACCGGACTCATTACCGCCAGCATTCCCTGTTGATAAAGGCCCTATTTCTGCTTCTTGGGAAGCACTCTAGCCGGGTTCGCCTATATTCGGCTCACAGAGGCGATCCTCGCGGACTCTCCCTGCGTTCCGGATTATACCCGCATTCCGGGAATATACCCGCATTCCGGATTATACCCGTGTTGCGGATTTTACCCACGTTACGGTTCGTATCTCTCCTGGACTCTTGTTCTAATCTTAATAAAGAAATGATTAAGTTACTCCCACTTCCTAAGCTTGGTCCTTATCGTGAAATCTCCATACTTTTCTCTGTTTTTGCTCTCATGACACGTTGTAGTGTCGTAGATAACGGTTTCGATCCAAACTTGTCTCGTGCGTTGCGGTGCGCCGTCTTCCACTTTTGATCGCTATTATCGAGACGGACTGACGAAAGAGATAAAGCGCAGAGGTCGGCGGTTTGATTGCTATTCGCAATGCTGCTCGGTGCCTGGGCGGACGGAATGAAATAAATATTAGCGCAGGGGTAAAGGAGAAGGTCAGGGTCAAAGTCTGACAGACAGGCACAGCAGGAGAGACTCGGAAGTCCAGGACCCACACACACTCAGGGACGCACATATACACACACACACACACAGGCTGAAGTGGCACCTAGAGTGAATGCTAAGAAGAAGCTTTTCCACTTATATACACACACACACACACACACACACACACACACACACACACACACACACACACACACACACCACTTTCTTTTTCAATTACCTAGAGGAATAGGACCCAGTCACTGGGTGGTTTTACGGAACGAGCCAGACGGAGGGGAATAAGGGATGAAGAAAGTGTGCGAGCGAGAAAGATAGCGAGAAAGAAGATACACAATGGCAAAAAAGTTCAACTCTAACCCCTTTAATGCTTTTATTATATTTTTAATATAACGTCGCTCCAATTCTGACCGATCAGACGCAGCAAATATGGCGACCCCGGATTAAACGTGGCCAGTGCAATCCTTTCAAAGACGGCTAGACGGAAAAGACGGCGGCAGACGGATGAAAGAAAGACTGAGAGACCGAGAGAAAGTTTGGGAAAAACTTCCGATCAAGGAAGCGCGTGAAGGGGAGGGGTGTACGAGTCTCGATTCTATTGGGAATCCAAGGAATAAGTGATGACGGAATAAAGGGTGGATGAGAAAGAGAGGGATTGGGATGCAAGGGTGTACCCGTGCGGCCTCACGTGAGAGGCTGATAAATATTTAACGGTGCAGGCTGAGACTCACGTTTCTCCAGCAGGTGATGCAGCCTTTTGACTGCTGCCTGGGGATACATGCCTGTCTCTCACTCACACACACACACACACACACACACACACACACACACACACACACACTGAGCTCTTCAACTGCTTTACAGACTCAAGAGAAACAACACTTTTTACACGTATTTTCAAGGATGGAAGAAAACCTTATTCCCATTTCTCCATCAGTCAGATTTTTCATGTTCCCGCTATTTTCCATATGATTTCCGCAATAAAAACCTCAGCAAATAACTGATTTGGCCCTGGATTAGTCCCAAAATCTAATTCCGATGTAACACAATGACACCGTTGATCATTGACATAATAACAGATAACAAATGCAAAAAATAAATAAATAAATAAATAAATAATACAATTTCGAATAAATAGATTTGAGCAAAATGTGTGTAAACAGGGAATTTGGTGAATACTTTCAAAATAGGATTTGTCTCTTTCGAAATTATGGGCTCATTGATCCTCTTATATTAGTGAAGAATTATTCACAGGGCCTTGGCGTGATCTAAGGATAATAAGAAGAAGTAAAAGAAAAAAAGAACTAGAAATAGTCTAACGTTATAAACGTGATACCGACGGCGTCTAAGCAATTTTTCTACCAGCAAGTCTTGTGCATCTAGATGCTCATTTGTATGTCAAAAACACCTAAAAAAAAATGAGGAAAGCATTGACGGAAGTGTATTTGAGATATTTGACCTTGATTTGACTTTGGCCTATTTCCATAAACCAGTTCACCTGCTGGTTCCAATGGTAAATCATATACAAATTCTACATCCACTCACACATTTTTTGAGATATCATGCTAACAGGAATCTCAGACAGACCAATGGATGGATGGATGGATGCATGGCAATACATTATATTGCCAAAAGTATTGGGTCACCTGACCTTTCCTGCTGTATGTGGTTCTTTTCCAAACTGGTAACACCAAGCTGGAGGTACTCAATCGTACAGGACGTCTTTAGATACGCTATAATAAAATTTTGCATTCACTTGAACTTGGGAACCCGAACCTGTTCCAGCATGGTGATGCCCCTGTGCACAAAGTGAGCTCCTTGAAGAGCTGATTTACATGCTTTGGAGAGGAAGATCTTGAGTGGCCTGCTATAGAGCTCGGATTTCATCCCTACTGAACACCTTTGGGATGAATGTGAACGCTGACTGCACCCCAGGTCTCTTCACCCACTCCAGTACCTGCTTTTCGTAACACCCTTGTGGCTGATGAACACAAATATCCATAAGCACACCCCAAAATGTAGTGGAACATCTTCCCAGAAGAGTGGAGGGAATTAGAAGAGTGAATTTGGACTAAATGTGGAATGCGATGCTCAAAAATCACATGCCGTACTTACGTCTAGGTGACCCAATACTTTTAGCAATATAGTGTATATAATTTTTTTTTGCACAGGGGGATTATCTTGTTTAAACAGGTTTGGGTCTCCGAGGTCAAGTGAGGGGAAATTGTGTGGCTCCAACTTTGTAGTAACAGTTTTGTAACAGTTTGTAGTAACAAGTAAATATGGCAGAAAAAGTTTGAATATTTTCGAATATGCATCAAATTTGTTTTATTGATTTAACCCTGCTGGTGTTATGGGGGTTTTAAAAGTTTACCTCATGCTGGTTTAACAGCTGATGCGAAGTAAACTTGTTTACTTCGCTTCAGCTGTTAAACCAGCATGAGGTAAACTTTTGAAGCGGTATGCTAGTATGCTAGAAAATTTGTTGTGATGAACAATAAAAGCTCGATGTCAAAACCGTAGGTTAAGTATGTTTTTTGAAGTGGTATGCTAGCTTCGACACGGAACATGTATGCTAACATGTGGAAGATTGTCCTTCAGTCGGCCATTTTGCTTCGTAACTTCCTATCGAACCCCTTTTGCTTCACAGTGTGGCTTCAACCATTTACATCTATTAGCGTTTATGTCTCGTCTGTCTCATGACAAAAAAGCTGCCGTCTTTTTCCTCAGGTTTTTCAAGTACAGCTTCCCAGGTCGATGTCCAAACTGTAATATGTCCGCGGAACCTCTTTATAAAACCCTATAACGAGGCAAATGGATGGAGCAGGATAGACGCTCGACACTGAGGGAATCCGATGAACGACGTCCGGAAATATAAGACGAGAACTGCTGGAATCAAATCTAGCTCTTTTTCGGATTCGATCAGGAACCATGTCTGGCGTTTTTAAATCTGAGATGATTTACTTCTACCTATCGCGTGCTATCGCTTTTTATCACGGCGGTCTGAGGTTGATGTCACTGCCAGTAAGAGTTTTTTTTTTTTGCCCCAAATGCATTAAAATGAATTTTATTTCTAGAAATTCCCCCCCAAAAAAATTAACAATAAAAAAAACCTGTTAGTTAACTAGCACGGCCTAGAATTGTCTAGCTAAATGCAAGGTGGTGTAAAAAAAAAAAAAAAGGGATTGAATGCAATTTCCTCTGCCTGAAAGTTAGCATGTGGTACGTGCAAATCGATACGTCCGAAGGACATGTATTAAATTTTACTCTCCTCAGTAATGAACCCAGTCACCTTCGCTCTTAGCTATATTTTCTTCACGTTTTGTGTAATTAGTTAGCGTGAATGATATTATACTGCCCAGGTAGTCCAGTGCTAATTCAAGAATTTTTTTTTTTTGTCAGTCACCTTTTCAGGCACATTCAGGCACATTTTCTCCTTAATATATAAAATGTTAAATAGAGAATTTGTCACAATTGTGTTAAATGGTCCAATGCAATAGTGTTTATTTAATCCAACACAACAGCCGTTCAGTAACCGATGAAATGTCTGAGTGTGATGCTGCGAATCGAACTGGCCGCCGGGTCTTTTTCTAGAACGTTCCCGCAAACGCCTGAGAACTCGTGGGCCTCGTAATGGAGCACGCAAGGGTTTATGGAGACCCACAGACCTTTACTAAAAGCATAAGTAAGATGCATTAGCGCGAGTATTAATTAACGTGTTAGCCGGTGGAATCTGGTTTTGAGATGGAGGATAGAGATAGCTTGAAAGACCAAGTCAGATCTCAAGCTTCTGGTCATCCCTGCTCAGGAAGACAGACATTCGCTTGTTTATTGGATTAATCGCAATGAGAATGTTGCTTTTTCTGTCAGATTTGTATTTTTTTTAATGCTGTTGAATTCTTAAATCTTAAAATTTCAACGTGCTAGTTTTAATGTTATCGCTACTACGCTAACGGTTTCTCACAGGTTCGACACGCTTCGTGTGAGAAGATATATGTGTACAATACTGTATTTTATGAAAGGAGACTTTCCATAAGAGCGAAGGTTAATATTGACGCGCTAATTCGAATGCGTTAGCGCTACCATGTTAGCGGTTTCTCACAGCTTTTGAAAGACGACGTTTTAAAAACGTTTTCTGTGAGAAGATGCGTGTACCATACTGTATTTTATGAAAGGAGACTTTCCATTAAAGAGCGAAGGTTAATATCTGCGCGCTAATTCGAATACGTTAGCGTTACCACGTTAGCGGTTTCTCACAGCTTTTGTAAGTCGACGTTTTCTGTGAGAAGATTTTGTACAATACTGTATTTTATGAAAGGAGTTTTCAGGAGTCTTCATTCAGGGGCTTTTCCACCACAGGAAAGTCTTCAGGATGAAGCCGCTTGGCTTCTGTTACTGCATTTACTAGAAAATCAGAAGACAGTGTCCTGTTTTGGTGTTTCATGTTTACGTGTGAAATGTGGGTTAGAGGAATGAAGATGTGACTGTGGCTTAGCTTTCGGTGTTCCAGTCAGAAGCGATGGTGGAATATAATTCACCAGCGGCACTTGTTGTGTGGTGTGTGTGTGTGTGTGTGTGTGAGCACAGGCGCCACACGGCTTATCACACACCGTGCAGAAAGCAACCTGCCCCTGGTGATTACCTACCTCTGGGATAGTGTGTATATGTGTGTGTCTATGACAGCGGGTGTGAGAGAGACTGATTCTCGCAGTAATGATGTCATCCTCGAAGGATGTAATTCACAGTAATCTGGTGTGTGATTCTTATTTCTCCCTGCCTGAGGAAGCAGAAGGATGCCAGGACGCCCCTGCACACGCACACACTCTCTCCCGTTCTCTCGATCCCTCTCTCTTTCTCTCTCTTTTTCGCCATCCTTCCACCGAGGATCAGGTGTTAGACTCAGGATCACAATTCACGCCGATTTCACACTCTTTAGCGCTAAACCACCCCCTCAGGATCTGACTGACACACGGTCACAGGATGGTTGTATGGTGCCGAGCCTTCGCTCGTTTCTGAGAAGACGTTTCAGATAATAATTGTGCACATAATCACTGACATTTTGTAGTTCAGTAATTTACAGTTAAAAAAAAAAAAGATACACTTTATTATTGATCAAATGCCTTCTACCAGCTGCCTAATATTGGGTTGGTCCCCCTTGTGTTGCTCTTATAATTCCCTCCACTCTTCTTGAAAGATGTTTCACTACATTTTAAGTGTGCTTGTGGAGATTTGTGTTCATCAGCCACAAGGGTGTTAGTAAAGCCGGGTACTGATGAAGTTGACGTGAGGACGCCTGGGGTTCGGTCAGTGTTCACATTCATCCTAAAGGTGTTGAAATAAAATCGGAAAAAAAATGGCATAGATGATCATATTTAAACTAGTCTATCTATCACACTTTAATTCTAACAATTAATTAGGACGGAGAGTGCATTTTCTTTATTATATAATAATAACAATAAATATTATATAATTTCTCAAAAAGTCTGGCAGTAAAGCATGATTAGAAGCCATGATTAGGCTGGGAAAAAAAACCAAGCCCATTAGTGAGACAGCAAAAACATCAAACTAAATTTACAGTACAGAAAAAAGTATTTATCGACCACCAAAACCCATAGAACTGTTATGGATGACTCAAGAATTTGTTCCTCTTAACAAAAAAAACTCTTTACAAACGCCGTCCAGACTAAGAAACCTTTCCGTGAGGTAGGCGTATCAGTGCCAAAGTCGACACTAGGATTTAGAACACTATAAACCACTGATAAGGCTATAAACAGAGCTGAAAAGAAGATCTGATTAGAGAAAAACTGGATCGATGTGATAAAAATCAGCAAGAAAAGAGTGTGGAGAAGGCAAGGAACTGTTCACGATCCGAAGCGGACCACTTTATCTTATGCTGCGAATGTGTATGGGTGCCTATGAAACTGGTTCCCTTGTGTGTTTTAAGTTGTAAGCTGTAAGATGAATTCAGAAGTGTCTTGCACTGTATTCCTATTCACCAGCCCCAATTTTTTCGCTTTCCGTTGATATTGTTGTCACGGCAATGTTATTACCGCATACTCGTGAAAAGAATGACATTCCGAGTTCATTTAGCGGAGAAACCTAAACCAATCTTACTAATTACCTTTTTCCGAAAAAAATAAACCAGACTGCCTGCTTCCTATTTAGCAAAGCGCCGACGCTTGCTAATTAGCGTATTAGCTTTTACCTGAGGCGGACTGTGAAATTAGCACACGTTTACCCGGTATATGTGGCGGAATACTGAGGTCCGTGAAGTCCGTTTTTCTGTAAATGTATTTATTTTTTAAAAAGCACAGGTCAGATCTGTTTATTTAGCGTTTTCACTTTGACATGCTAATAATTTTCTTTATCGCCTTTGTTCCAAGGACAGAAGGGTGGTAATTGACAGCGAAAGATTGACTGATTGGCTAATGAGTTGTGGCGCATGCCGCGGCTAATTAATTCAGGGTGTAAAATTTTCCTGGATTGTACAGCAAGCAAACGTTCGAATAAAAAAAAATAAATAGAAGACACGTTTATTAAATACGCGTAACATAATCAGGTAGGATGAAACCCGGGGTTAAATCCGAGATCGACTCATTTGGTGAACGCCGGCGTGTTGTCAGTGGATCGCATTGATCCGATGCATGCTACAGTACACAGCGTCGTATCTAAAAGCTATCGATCGCCATAAACAAAAAAAAAAGGGACCCGAATTCAGAGAGCGGTATGAATTTTTAATAGTGCGGGCCTCCCGAAGCCATCGGAGAGATGAAGCCTTTCCATGATTCACTACCTGAGTAAGTGCTTATTCAGTCCCGAGAAAGGGGGGGGGCGCAGATGTCTTTTTCAGAAAATGCTAATCGGCAGAAAGGAATGAAACGTGCACAGTTCATTCCCCCGTTTTTTTTCCTTGTGTGCACTTTGCGTGAACGAAAAAATGAATGCCTTCTGGCAAAAAAAAAAAAAAAAAGTTGCATTGCCCTCGCTTTACTTCGGCACTCGACTTGTTTTCGGCTCCGTATATACGATGTCCTGAGCTTGTTTCCCCGAGGGGATTCTAATAGTCCCTGATGCCATCCAACACACACTTTTACACGGTGTTCTGCCAAAATTGAGGTCCCCTCATGGGCCTGATTGAAAATTTTCATCCCCAGCACTTTCCCATGCTTATTTGATGATACACAGACAAAAATTTTTCCTCGTATCCTTCTAGAATGTAAAAAAGGCTGTCTAGTGAATTTGCTGTGATTTTGAGGGAAGAAAGTTTTTTGGTCATTTAGGTGTTTTGCTGCCTCGAGACCACTGGAGATTTAACAGAGTCTCGAGGATAGTCCCTGATAGACTGTGTGTGGACAGTCCCTGGATCATTGCCAGGCAGAAAGAGCCAGGAAATCCCCAATCAGGGGCCAGACTTGGCATGAAACGAAGGCTCGTTGCCCATTTATCCCACGATCCAACATGAACAATGTCACCACTCTGAACTACATTAAATACTTAGCGAATATGCAAAATTCCGGATCGATGAATGACTACGTTGAAAATCCAGAAACACGGCTTTCGAGTTGAATGCGTCTGAGGGTTATTGTGGGAAGTCTGTGATGAGCAGTTCAATGCCGCGAGCACCAAGCACTGCGACAGCCAGGTGAATGTAGAGATGAATAAATGGTCTGAAGGATGGATATATAGATAGATGGTTGTTCTCAAGGATGGTGTAATGATGGATGAATGGATGGAATGTAGATATAGATTAATACAAATATAATGAATGAACAAAAACGTAGCTGCCATGGAAAAGGAAAGTGGAAAGGATGGATGAATGAACATTTGAAAGCTGAATGGAAAACTGAAAGAATGGAGAGATGATTAGATAATTTAATGATCTGATGGATGGATGAATGGATAAATAGATGGAATTTAAAATGTAGCTGCAGTGGAAATTGAAGGAACTGATGGATGGATGGATGGATGGATGGATGGATGGATGGATTAATAGAT
>JAAIIK010017408.1:0-10000 GCA_014706435.1 Silurus glanis | reverse complement strand
TTGTTTGTAGTTTGTTTGTCTTGGTGTGCTTTGTTGGTATTGTTGCTGAGAGGGGAAACAGGGGGGCGTTTGTTACGTTCATGAAGTTTCCCTCAAGTGTGAAACAGGCTGATTTTGAGGAATAACAAACCACCGTGATTATTCGACAGGACGCCGGAGCCGCTGTGTTAAACGAGACTTTCGCAGCTGTCAGAACGATTTCAGGACTGGAATGGAGAGTTTAGCGCACGGCCGCAGGTTTAATTAACCCGCATTACAGCCGACATCCACATGCGACAATGCCGCCGTCACGCTCCATATCCGTCAGAGCTTCCCTTCTCCTCACGGCACAGATCCGGGAAGCAGATCGGGTCGAAACACTGAAGAGAAACCACCATGAGTGAGAGAAAGGAAGTTACAGCTACAGGATTGCTGCATGATTTAAATATAACATTTTCATTTTTAAAGCTGTTTTAGATTCTTCTCACCAGTAAGAAGAAGATGAACACGTTTAAGGTGCTAAGAAGCTGGTATTCACTTTAATGATGAAGGCATAAATGGCTAATCATGGCACCTTCACACCTTCTGTAACCATTTGGAATCCTAACCCTGAGAACATAGACCTAAATCTGCAGAATGTACTCTACTGAAAATATGGACCATTAGACTGTCAGCATCTAGAAAGGGTCAAGACCCTGAAGAGCAAAATATATCACAGAAACTATGGAAATGAAAAGTTATAGAAACAGAATAGGAACAGAACCATGGGAACAGCAGATCCTGAAATCAAAAGACTCTGGAAAGAAAGGACTCTGGATACTAAAGGTCCTAGGAACATTAAACTAGCTGGGAAAGCTCTAGATAGGATAGAATACTTGGGAAACATGGGCTGCTTAGAAAAGAAAAGCCCTGTAAATATAGAACTTTGCAATTTGGGGTTCTGCTGTTACAGAACCCTGCAAATGAAACATTTTGATATAAATAAAGGTTCTGGGAATATAAATACAAGTTCAAGAGCACTTTTCACATTGTCTCAAAGCAGCTTTACAGAATTTAAGAATGCAAGTGAACGATGTGTGTTGATCCCTGATAAGCAGTGAAGGAAAAACTCCATTAGATGTTATGAGGAAGAAACCTTGAGAAGAACCAGACTCAAAAGCAGAACCTCCTCCTCATTTGGGTGACATCAAGAGTGTGATTATAGTCTTTAAACACTACAGAACACTGGAGAGTGAGAACTAACATGAGCACTGGAGTGTGTGATTATGAGTGATGTTCTTTCTACAGTCTTTTACAGTCATTTGAGATTATGGAACCAGGAGCTACTGAGAAAAATAGCTCAACATTTGAAATCATCACAGATCCAACACCAGCTTCTCCATGCATAATTCACTAAAAAGCAAAAGTTCTGGAAATATAGGACCCTGGAAAGTAAAGGGTTTGGGAATATAAACCTCTGTAAATGAAAGGTTCTGGGAATTAATATTTTTGAAAAGTAAAGGCTCTGAAAATATATAAGCCTGGAAATGAAATGTTCTGGAAATACAGATCATTGGAAAGTAAAGGTTCTGGTAATAAAGAACCCTGAAAACTGAAAGGCCCTGTGAATATAGAATCATGGAAATGACGTGATCTGGTGATTTAAAACCTTGGAAAATAAAGGTTTTGGGAATATAAATCCCTGTATATTAAAGATTCCAGGAATATAGAACCCTGGTAAGTAAATACCTTGTGAATATAGAACCCTAAAAATGAAAGATTCTGGGAATATAGAACTCTGGAAATGAAAGGTTCTTTGAATCCAGCCCTGGAGAAACACTATAGGATCCTGGGACCACAGTATCTCAAAAACACTGCATTCAGCGAAGATAGAACCTCGGAAAAATACAAATCTAGAAGACTGGAAGAAATTGGATCCTATAACAGAATGATCCTCAAGCATAGAACTGTGGAACCCTGAGAGCGTGGAACATCATAGAGAACTTATATTTATGTTGTATACCTGGTTTTTTATTAGAAGAAATTTATTTTGGCTTATTTTGTATTTTGTTCCTCTTCCATGGTGTGTGTGTGTGTGTGTGTGTGTGTGTGTGTGTGTGTGTGTGTGTGACTTTTCCCCACACACCCTTCGCTAGATTAGCCATGCTATTGATTTAGCAACACAATTGCAGCATGACTCACTTCCTGTTCTCAGCATGTCAAATGCTTTCTAATTGTTCTGCTTTTCAATA
Organism: Silurus glanis; assembly: GCA_014706435.1. Lineage (NCBI taxonomy): Eukaryota > Metazoa > Chordata > Actinopteri > Siluriformes > Siluridae > Silurus > Silurus glanis. The sequence goes on along the minus strand of JAAIIK010017408.1, from coordinate 7,790 downwards.
CGCTGCCCTTTTGAGATCGCACTGACGCTCCTCATCACCTTCCCTGACGTCTGTAATTCTGTTTCCAGGCGATTCCCCTGCTGTCGGCCCCCGCCGCGTTTATCTGCTCCGTGTTGTTCCACACAGGAAGGAGCTGCTGGGAGATGGCCAGACACAAATGAATTAGATTAATAAAAAGCTAATCCATTCATTTAGGCTTCACAATGCTCCGACACAAATACACCAGCACAAACAGGACACTTGCTGGCAATAAAAAAACATTTTTATTTTTTTGTAAGCAAGAAATACTCATTAGCAAAACCATCAGGAAAACCAAAAATTCTGCTCGCGGGCTATGCAATCTGCACTTTATTTAAAATCATAATCCACAAGGAATGAATGATTATTTAACATGTAACTTGTGATGTTCACAACCTCACTTATGCTCCTGATTGATCAGAGGAACCCAACAACGTCTTCTACTTGAAGATTAATGCAGCACAAGTGAAAGATAAAAATAAAATAATGTCTCAGTACAAGCTACAAACTGTGTGTGGTAAGTGATAGCTCAGTGTTTATGATATTGGTATTCTGATCTGAAGGACATTTGTTCAAATTATAGCACCACCTGGCTGCCAATGCTGGGCCTCTGAGCAATGTCGGATCTCTGAGCAAAGCTGGACCCCTGAGCAATTTTGCACCCTTGAACAATGCTGGATCCTTGATGAAATCTGCCCTCTGAGCAATGCTGGACTCCTTAGCAATGCTGGACAGTTGAGCAGTGCTGGACCCTTGAGGAATGCTGAACCCTTGATCAATGCTGGACCCCTGGGCAATGGTGGACCTTTGGGCAATGCTGGACCCCTGAGCAATGTTGGACCCCTGAGCAATGTTGGACCACTGAGCAATGGTAAACCCTTGAAAAATGCTGGACCCATGAGAAATGCTGGACCCAAAACACTCGGTAATAAAGGCCTCTGCACTGACTAGCAAGCAGCTCAGTTCAATAATGAAAAGCTAAAACATTTACAAGCAAAAGATTTGAACTCTTACTACCATTAAACTAAACTTCTGACCAGAAGAAATGTAAAGCCATCACTTGCAAAGACCAAAACTGTTATCAGCACAAATGTCAAATTCTTACTAGCAAAAAATGTAAGCTATCAATAGCAAAACTCTTAAATGCTCATTAGCAAAACCATGACTTGCAAAAAATTCAACCGTCACTGGCAAAAAAGCTAAAATTCTCATTAGCAAGAAAGACCTTTTTTAAAAGATTCAATGACTCATAAAAAACCCGACACTGGCTCACAAGACTCAGACTTGGTTCATGTCATTGTTGTAAACAAAGTGATAAAACCTTATAATGAGACGAGATCATAAATCCTTGAGCAGTTCTGAATAGCAAAGGAAAATCTGGACTAGCAGGAAAGCTGTAGAAGCTGAGAGACAGAGAAGAGGACGAGAAATATGACGGGACAGAGCGAGGACTAATGTCTGTTTGTTCCGCCTCATTGGCGTCTCGGGTTATGAGCTGTCTCTTGAGATAAAGGGATTGCTGTGAACCGAGAGCAGGTCTGATGATCACACTTGCCCTGTTCCCTTGTTTCCTTCACATCAGTATGGCAGAATTCACAGACTTTCCTCTTAGCACTCAATTTTAAGTGTAATTACAGAATTGGATGCTACATTTTTCTATCATTTTAGCACCTTCTCTCAGAAAACGATGATTATCAATAATTATTAGCTAAACCAGAATTGGTGTCCATGCTGCTTTACCCAGTAGTTTTCCAACAGCTTTGTCCCAGACTTTCCAAAGCAGGGTCTCCTGGGAACACCACTGTACTTCTCCTGGTATCTTCAAATTCTAATTGGACATAAGGTTATCAAACAGAGTGAAAGTTGAGAAAAGTTTTAATTGTATATTTCTGAGCCAAATCAGTGTTTTTTTTTTTTTTTTGTGGGGGGCAAATACAGTATATTTCCAAAAGTATTGGGTCACCTGACCTTTCCTGCTTTATGTGGATCTTTTCCAAACTGTTACCACAAAACTGGAGTCACTCAATTGTATTGGCGGTGTGCTATGATTTGGCATTTACTTTAACTTGGAAACTCAAACCTGTTCCAGCATGGCAATGCCCCTGTGCACAAAGTAAGCTCCTTGAAGATTTGGTTTACATGCTTTGGAGAGGAAGATCTTGAGTGACCTGCTATAGAGTTCTGATCTCATCCAGCTCAACACCTTTGGGATGAATTGGAATGCTAATTGCCTCCCAGGTCTCCTCACCTACGTCAGTACCTGACTTTCATAACACCCTTGTGGCTGATGAACACAAATATTCATAAGCACACTCCAAAATCTAGTGGAACATCTTCCCAGAAGAGTGGAGGAAATTATAAAAGCAAATTAGGACTAAATGTGGAATGCAATGCTCAAAAATCACAGCGTACTTATGACCAGGTGACCCCCAAAAAAATGTTTAGTTGATTCAGCTTATCTATGATGTCTGTGCTCAGTTGGTATCTGTGTATTCAGGTTTTAAATTTCACTGCTACAGTTCTATTTTCCCCAAGTCTAATATTCCCAGGTCTTATATTTCATGGGTTTTATGCTTCTAGAAAACCCTCAGGTTTACTGTTCCAAGAGTTCTTAGAGTACTATGTCCAAAGTTTCTATGTTCCAAGGTCCTAAATTCTGTGTTTCAAGGGTGGAATTTTACTAGAGCATTACTATCCCTGTACATGTTTCCAGGTCCTATGTAACCAGAATCCTCTTTTTTTATGGCTTTATATTCCTTATGATACCAGAGCCCTTTGTTCTCATGTCCACAGTTTTTGTTTCCTGGGATTACAGCCCATAAAATATAACCAGTTCTGGTGCATGTCATAACCAAGACATTGTGCAACCAGGGTTTGATGTTTACAATGCATATGTTCCCAAATCTTTTGAGGTACCTAGATTTTGAAGTTCCTCTATGCTTCCAGAGCACTTTGTTCCTGTGCTGTATACTGTATTCTTAAGGGTTTTATGTTCTTGGGGTTTTTTGTTCAGGGTGCCTACTTGAAATATTTTCAATAAAGCAGGCTTTTAACTTTAAAGATACCACACTGGCTCTTAGTAATGCTCTGTGTGTGTGTGTGTGTGTGTGTGTGTGTGTGTGTGTGTGTGTGTGTGAAGCCCTTTGTTGCATGTGAACTGCACTAATGAGCTGTGTAATCAGTACGCAGCTGCCACTTTAGAGATGAAAACCACTATAATGGTGTGGCTATCATCAAAACATCACCATCGTTGTTCATACCACAGATATAATTAACACGCTTCCATCCACACCGAGAGGAAATAGAATTCAGACTAATCCAGCCCGGTGGAGTGATGATTAAAGACACGTTGTTTTAATCGATTAGTATCTAGCCTGAAGCGTCACTTAACTCATGTCTCTGAGCGCTCTGAAGCTGTCAAACTCCTTCAACACATTATAAAGGTGTTTTTCCTTCTTCTATTCTGTCTGTTCATCAAGGTCAGTCCTACGTTTCTGAGGTCCCAAGTTCCCAAAGCATTATGTTCCAAGGTTCTAAATTTCCTGAGGTCCAAAATCTTGTGTTTCCAGGGTCTTAGGTTTCTGTTGTAGGATACTCTAAAGGCTTTCTCCCCAGGATCTTTTGTTCTCATATTCTTGGAGACCTAAATCTTATTATTTCTTGGGGCTAATGTTCTGAGTCATTATAGTTCCAGCTTCTATGTTCTCTGAATTCAACATTCTTATTTCCTTGTTTCTATACCCTTATGCTCTCAGAGTACCAGTGTTTCTACTGGTTTATGTTCCCATGGGCTTTAATTCTAATAGTGGTATGATCCATGGGTTCACTGTTATGAGCATCTTATGTTGCCAGAGTCCTTAATTTTCTGGGTTATATGTTATCATTGCCTTAGGTTCCCCAAGCCTTATATTCCAAGAGTCTTATGTTCCCAGGGTCATACAGTATGCTCCTAGAGGCCTATGTTCCCAGGGTCTTGTGTTCCCAGAGCCCTAGAGTATGTCCCCAGAGTCTTATGTCCCTAGGGTCCTATGTTCCCAGGGTCCTATGGTCCTATGTAATGGAAACCACTCCTATGTTTCCAGAGTTTTATGTCATGGTAATTGTTTCCAGAGTCTAATCTTCCCACTGTCCTATGTTTCCCGGGTCCTACGTTTCCATAGTTCTGTTTCCAGGGTCCTATATTCCTAGTGGCCTGTGTTCCCAGAGCCGTATGTTCCTAGTGGCCTGTGATCCCAGAGCCTTAGGTTTCCAGAACCTTATGTTCCCAGAGTCCCATGTTTTCAGGGTCCTACATTCCCAGTGTTCTATGTTCCCAGAGTCTTTTGTTTCCAGGGTCCTACGTTTTCAGGATCCAATGTATCCCGGGTCTTATGTTCCCAAAGTCCTACAGTGTGTTCCCGGAGTCTTATGTTCTCATGGTTCTATGTTTCTACAGTCCAATTTCTCCAGAGTCTTATGTTCCTAGGGTCCTTTGTTGGCAGCTGCATATGTTCTAATTAACTTTAATTCCCACAGTCTATATGTTCTGTGCCTCAGCAAATGATCTGACCAGTGCCTTATTTTCTTAATGTGCTAAAATCATATGGTCCTCAGAGCCTCATTTTTCAAAAGTTATATTACAAAGATTTAAAGAGTTCTGATTTTCTATTACCAAACTACCCTGTTCCAGAAGCTTATTATGCTATAGCTCCATATTCATGGCAATGATATTACCAGAGTTCAATCTCCTCAAGGACATTGATTCCCATAGTCTATTGTTTCAATCGTTCTCTGTTCCAGAGCCTTGTTCTGAACTCGGGGGTTTACAGAGTTTGATCAATGTTCAAATATTCCTATATTACCAATGTCACAAGTCTTGAGGTTCCTATGCTATTACAGTTCTCAGGAACCTTTTATCACCTATTTCTTTATATTACACATAAGCTAAACATAAATAACCGTTATAGAATTTGTAATGTTTTATTGGTCCTGATGGTTTTAATAAAAACTTTAATTGTGTTTCTTTTCTGGTATATGTCGAATGTTACCTTCTACTGGTGGCATGTTTTGTCTGAAACCAGTTAGGGCCAACAGTTTGTAGTCCACAAATATTCAGACTCTACTAGATGCTGCTACATCTCTACTAGATGCTTCTAGGGACCAATAGGACATCATTCACTGGAGGCTTTGTTTTCATTATAATGACTAATGATCTACGCAAATGCCCTGTTGTAATGGAAACCTTTTGGCTTAATGGATTTAATGGTTAAAAGCTGGTGGTTTGTAATAGCATTTGTTGTTTTGTAGTGAAAACCATTAGAATAAAAACAAACCATTTTGAAACCTGATATTTCTGTATCCGTGTTTATTAATCGATAACAAGTGGTCAATTTTGTGGGCAAAAGTATTAGGACACCTGACTTTTCCAGCTGTGTGGGGTAAAATGTTAGCACAAAGCCAGAAGCACACAATTGTGTAGGACGTCTTTGGGTGCAGGAACATGAAATGTTTCTTTCATTTGAACTAGCAGACCTGCTGTACATGGATTTTAGTGGAACATCTCCTGCTATAGTGCTCCAATCCTGTTGAACATGATGAATGTGAACGCTGACTGCACCCCAGGCCTCCTCACCTTCTCACCTCCATCAGTACCTGACTTTATTAACACCCTTTTGGCTAAAAGAATCTCTACAAATCTCCACAAAATCTCATTCTAACAGCAAATGGGCACTAAATGTGGTCTTATGCGAAGGTATTCACAGCTACAACCTTTAGTTTTGACACTGACACCCAACTAAAGATAAAGAATTTGTTGCATTGTCTTCCCACAAACTATCTACTTTATGTTTATTGATTTTCTCTGCAAAACAGCTCGAGTCTGTAATGATCGCTGCATTTCACTTTAATACAAATATAAGAAACAATATTAGGGAAATACAAGGCGAATAAATCAAGCACTAAACACAAAACTGGCAGTGTGTTTAAGTGCCATTAGTGTAAAAAACTGAAATAATTGCCTCTGCTTGTTGGGAACGGTTGTTAATTTGTCCTACTGTAATTAAAAAAAACAGATGTCGTTTCATGTTTTCTGTAAAGAAATTTCCTGAACACGATTCGATCGTGTTCACAGTTCGGGTTTCTCCAGGATTCTATCTGACCCTCTTTTTTTCTGTCAGGTCGGAGGTCATACGATGCTTCCAATTCGCTGGATGCCTCCTGAAAGCATCATGTACCGCAAATTCACCACCGAGAGCGACGTCTGGAGCTTCGCCGTCATCCTGTGGGAGATATTCACCTACGGCAAGCAGCCCTGGTTCCAGCTCGCCAATAACGAGGTATACGCAACATCTGACCATACGCTAATCCTCGATATGTGTTCCAGCATCCTCATGAGCACCTCTTCCCTGTTCACGGCTAGAGAAGATCGCGTTGCAATTTCTTCTTCGTTGATATTCGATAAAGAAAACCAATTAACACCTTCTAAGCAATCAGAATTCAGATTTCACACCAAAATAACTCTTACAATTTTTTGGTGTTTGCATAACAGTTTTTCCAGGTTTTAAGAGGCCATCTTCTTGTTGTTGAGTTTGCTAGTCAGTGGATTAGCTGTATTAAAACATGCTAAATAAAAGCCAGGACAGACTAATTAGCATCTTTTTGTTTTTTAGTGCTAAATGTTTTTTTTTCTTTACTACTAGCAAGGTCTCGGCTAATCGCTGGTTAGTGCAATCATTAGCAAGCTCATTCTTTCTTTTACTACTTCATTATTTGCTTTGGATAACCAGATTAACAGTACCAAACATGCTAATTCAGCCAGTAAAAGCCAGAGCATGCTACTGTATATTTATTTTATTATTTTTATATTTATTTTTACTGCTAGCATGATTACTATTTTACTTTGCTAATTGTTGTGAAATCAGCTAACCGCAGTGAGAATTCCTCCTGAGGTAATGAATCGTGACAATGACGTTAGCGAGGACGTTAGCGTGATTTTATCAGGACGAGCCGCAGTTTCAGTAGCATGAAAATGGAGGGCATCTGTAAAAAAAAAAAAAAAAAAAAAAAATGAGGAGAACATGGAGGTAAAACATGGGGGAGAACCCAAATCCCAAATCTCTCCGAGCTTGTACAGGATCTGATTTAACAGGTCTGACGCTCCTGAATGCTTTAAGTTGTAAATCTCGTGATTGAAGTGGTGCGAAATAACAATAAAATCGGAGGAAATAAATTACTTTAACACGTTTTTTTTTGCTGTTTTTTTTTACCCACGCTCTGTCCGTTTCTCTAATCGAACCCGAAATGCGAGCAGGTTCGTAGCGTAGCGTGGAATCGCACCATCCCGCTGTGAGTGTTATAAAATTCCCCGTCGTCTTGTCCCACTTATTTTCCATTATCTCCGCTCTGACACGGCACGCGTTCCGAGTAAATCCCAGCGCGCCGGGCGTCAGACTCCGAGCCAGAATTACGACGAGGCTCTATTTTAAGCGTAGCCCGTGGCTAGCGTATTTAACCGCGAGTGAAATCAATTAAGGCTGAAAGCTGAGATGATGAGAACAGAGCAATTAAGTGACACAGGCTTCAATAAGGCGACAATGGCTCCGAGTCAAATCAGGCGTAATGAGGAAGACGAGACGAGGCACGGCCTGTCACTTCCTGCTGTCCGAGAAGACAGGAACGTAGCATCACACGCTAATGGGTGGCTTGAGTTTTCTCCAAGTAGCATGTTCCATATGTTGTCAAGTTAATCACACACACACACACACACACACACACACACACACACACACACACAC
>JAAIIK010017336.1:0-15550 GCA_014706435.1 Silurus glanis | reverse complement strand
CAAACTTGAATGTAATTAGCTATCTTAGCCTGCCTACTACACATTTGGTGCAGCAAGTTATATTTTTATAATGTCTGCTGTGATTTACTGCATCACGAAACTGCTTCCTTTCACTTGAACAGCTTCTAAACACAACTTCTTCACCTGATTGAGCAGTTTTTGTTCCGTAAATTGTAGGGATTGTTCCCAATTATATTAATGAACTGTTCTAGTTACCGAGTGGAAAAATCGCAATGAAGCATGGGATCTCCATAACAATGACTCAGCGCCACTGATGAATTTATAAATGAATGAATAAATAAATAAATAAATAAATAAATAAATAAATAAATAAATAAATAAATTAAAAAATTAAAAAATAAATGAATATTTGAAAAAAAAAATGAATAAATAAGAAAGGTCCTAATAAATAAATAAACGTGGTGTGGGAAGACATGCAGGTAGTTGGTGAGAAAGAGGCAGTTTTAGAGATAGAAAATGTGGAATAAAAACATGACCTGGATTGAGTAACCCTGCCATAACGAATTTATAGCAAGCTATTTTTTTTTTATTCTTATTCATTGTAGTCCCGATCCCGTTCATAACACAAAACGGACTGCAGTCTGATTCCCAAACACGTCAAATTTCAACGGTCCCGGTTAAGAGATCCACAGAAATCTATGGGAATCCCTGCACTTTGAAAAATGACGATAAAGGGATACCCAGTGCGTCAAAATGTGACTCCAGGGGATCCTGACCAAGCGTCCGTATGTGACGAGTTGGGAGTGAGAACGTGTTGTCTCTTCGTCCTAGGCGGCTGAGAAAGAAAGAAAAAGTGGAATATGTTAACAACGCAGTGGCATGACAAATTATAATTAAACAAAAATATGACAAAGAAAAATATATAATATAATTTTCACTTATTGCACATTTTAACAGATTTTCAAATTTTTGTCAAAACATGATTTGTTATGTGATATCTAATCATATACATGTAAAATGTATCATGGTCAAAGGATTAATTATTGGTGACTTTAATATTCATTTTGATAATCAGGAAGACTCCTTAAGAGCAGCAGTTGTGTCCATTCTAGATTCAGTTGGAATTAATCAGAATGTTACAGGACCCACTCTTAGTGGTGGACACACTCTTGATTTGTTGTTAACATTTGGATTAAAAATAAAAAACTTAGTCATAATTCCACAGTCTGAAGCTATTTTCCACCCACATAGACAATAACAAGCATAATCCTAGATTTTTATTCAGCACGGTAGCAAAATTAACAGGAAATAAAAGCACTGCACTCACATGCACATAATCATTAGGTAGTAATGATTTCATGAACTTTTTTAATAATAAAGTTGAAAACATCCGGCAAGAAATCCAGACAGTTAATATAAATCCAAATTATTTTACAAGTAACCCTGTAGACAGCAGTGTAATTATAACAGACAATCAATTACAAAGCTTCACTCCTATTCATGAGAATGACTTAATTTCATTAATTTCCTCATCAAAATCATCAACCTGCATTCTCGATCCCTTGCCTACAAGTTTCCTCAAACAGATCATTCCAGAGGTGATTGAACCTGTTTTAAAAATAATAAACTCTTCCACTAGCACTGGTCATGTACCTAAATCCTTCAAACTGGCAGTTATCCACCCCCTAATTAAGAAACCTGACCTTGACCCTGTCAGCTGTCCAACTACAGACCAATATCAAATCTCCCCTTTATCTCCAAAATTTTAGAAAAGGTTGTAGCACAGCAGTTCTGCTCACATCTACTTATGAATAACATTTTTAAAAATGTATCAGTCAGGATTTCGGCCTCATCATAGCACAGAGACGGCGCTAGTTAAGGTGGTAAATGACCTGTTATTGGCCTCTGATCAGGGTTTTGTCTCTTTACTTGTTTTGCTCGACCTTAGTGCAGCTTTTGACACCATTGATCACACTATACTGCTTGCTAGACTTGAGAACGTTGTTGGAATAAAGGGAACAGCTCTCTCTTGGCTCAGGTCTTTTTTGACTGATCGCTATCAGTTTGTTGATGTAAATGGTGAGTTCTCCACACTCTCTGAGGTAAAGTTTGGTGTTCCTCAAGGATCTGTCTTAGGCCCTCTGCTTTTCTCTTTATATATGCTGCCTCTGGGTGAAATTATACATAAACATGGTATTCGCTTCCATTGCTATGCTGATGATACACAGTTGTATATTTCAGCAAAGCCAGATGAGAGAGATCAGCTTAACAATGTTGAGGAGTGTGTAAAGGACATTAGACAGTGGATGCTTGATAACTTTCTTCTGCTCAACTCAGATAAGACGGAAGTACTTTTACTAGGACCACATGCAGCTAGAAGCAAACTTTCCGATTCCATAGCATCTCTGGATGGTGTTTCTGTTTCAGCGTGTACGGCTGTCAAAGACCTTGGTGTTATTATTGACCCGAGTCTTTCCTTTGAGTCTCACATGAATAATATCACCAGGATCGCCTTCTTTCACCTTAGAAATATTGCTTAGAAATTAGAAATATGATGCCGTTACAGTACGCAGAAAAACTAGTTCATGCTTTTGTTACTTCTAGATTAGACTACTGTAATGCTTTACTGTCTGGGTGTGCGAGTAAGTGCATAAATAAGCTTCAGTTAGTCCAGAATGCAGCAGCAAGAGTCCTCACTTGATCTAGGAAATATGACCACATCACTCTTGTATTAATCATCTACACTGGCTCCCAATCAAATCTCGCATTGATTATAAAATACTACTACTGACGTATAAAGCACTTAATGGTCTCACGCCGCAGGATCTGAGTGAACTTCTGTACCAGTATGATCCTCCACGCCTACTTAGATCAAAAGGTGCAGGTTATCTGTTGGTTCCTCAAATAACGAAGACTACAGCAGGGGGCAGATCTTTCTCTTATAAAGCCCCGCAGTTATGGAACAGCCTTCCAATCAGTGTTCGGGACTCAGACACAGTCTCAGTGTTTAAGTCGAGGTTGAAAACATATTTATTCAGTCAAGCCTTTGATCAGTAGATTTTTTCTTAGGTAAAGGCGCAGATCTGGAGGGAACATGGATATAGAGTGTTTGGTGAACTGGGATATTTGTATGCTGTCGTCCCCTCACTTTCACACGTTCACTCAGGTTCATTGACTGTGGTGTGGTGGGTCATCTCTTATCCCAGAGATCCCTCATGTCTGTGTTACCTTCTGGTTCCCTCTTGAGTCTGGTTCCTCTCAAGGTTTCTTCCTTATGCCATCTTGGGAAATTTTTCCTTGCACAGTCGCCACCGGCTCGCTCATCAGGGACAAACTTACTTATAAAGAACAAATTCACTTTTAATCACCACATTATCTGTGTAAAGCTGCTTTGAGACAATGTTCATTGTTAAAAGCGCTATACAAATAAAAATGAATTGAATTGAATTGAATATTGCTTTGCATATTTTATTTAAAAATATGCAATGAAAAATAGATTTGATAAAAATTAGTTTATTGGATTAGCAAATGATAGTTATTATGAAAATATGAATGATCAAATTCATAAGAATAATTTAATGAAAAACCTTTAAAAAGTGCAATAAGTGCAAAAAACAAAAAAGTGTCATTACAAATGATGTTTTGACTATACAATTATGTTTCTCATAAAAATTGGATATTCTTAAAATATATATTTTCATAAACATAATTTTCATTAATAATCATTAAAAATAAAACAAAAAGTTTACATGAGAATGTTTTGACAAAATTATGACTTTTTTCATAAAAATTAATGAAAATATAATTTATCATATTCATATACAATATTTCATACAAAAAAGTTGAAAGCTGGTATAAATAAAAGACCGAAAATTAACAAAATAATGACAACAAAATAATTCTTTTTTTATAAAAATATGATAAAGAAAATATGAATTTTCATTTTCAGAAAAATAATTTCAAGAAAACATTAAAAAGTGCAATTTGTGAAAAATCATTTTTTAATTTTTTTTCTTTTTTTTTTAATACGAATATTATTGTTTTGTCAATTTTCATAATTTTGAACACTATTTAATAATGAAACGTCAAAAAGTGCAGCAAGTAAAAGAAAAACAAAAAGTGACATTAATTTAATATTCTTTATCATAATTTCATGAAAAACTGTTACATACTGTAAAATGTGTACGAAAATGGTGTAGAAAGTCATAATTCATTAAAAACTAATTGACTAATCGTCATGTTTGGCAGAGCCGTGTATGTGCTGTCAACACTGAACTACATTCATTTTACATGTATATGATTAGATATCACATAACAAATCATGTTTTGACAAAAATTTGAAAATCCATTAAAATGTGCAATAAGTGAAAATTATATATTTTTCTTTGTCATATTTTTGTTTAATTATAATTTGTCATGCCACTGCGTTGTTAACATATTCCACTTTTTAACAACGGTTTATGAAATTAAGTTAATATGTAAATTTATATTTTACAAATATAAAATTTTTAGGAAAAGTTATATTGTCAAAACATGATTTGTCGTTTTTTTAACTTGCTTTTTTTAACTTACTTTTTTTTAACGGCTTGTTAACAGTTTATTATGAAATAATGTTTAAAAATATGAAAATCTATATTTTAACTAAAATCATATTTTTAATAGTCATTTTTGTTGCTTTTTGTTCACTTAATGCACTTTTTAACGGATTTTCTTGAAATGACTTTTCTGAACATGAAAATAAAAAATTTAATGATCATATTTTTATACAAATCTATTATTTTCTATTATTTATTAAATATGAAATACTGCATATGAATATGAAAAACTATTTTTATTGTGACTATTTTAATTTTATGATAAAAGTCATATTTTGTCAAAACAATGTCTCAGTTTTTCGTTAATATTTAAATTGGTTTTAATGTAGATATGTTAATGACTATAATTCCTCAAATTCATATTTTCGGAATAACTATCATTGAATGGTGACATTCAAAATCATGTTTTAACAAAAATATGACTTTTTTCATAAAATTATTAAAGTTATTATAAAAAAACATTTTTATATTCAGAAACATAATTTCATGAAAAAACGTCAAAAAGTGCAGTGGATTAGCAAAAAGAAATTGTGACGTGCTTTTGCAAAAATCTAAAAGTTTGAATAAAAAATATGATAATGATAAAAAACAAAAAAGTCACATTAAAATTACGTTTTGACATAAAAATGATTTTTTTCATTGTTATATAATAGGTGTAATGAAAATATTCATTTTCAAGGTATTTCCATAATTTAAAAGTGCAAAATGTGAACAAAAAAACAAAAAACCGACACGGCCCATCATGTTTTGACAGCAAAATGACTTTTTCATTAAAAAAAAAAAAAAGACCAAAAAAAAATCTTAAAAAAAGTTTTAAAAATATGTTTTCATATTCTTTATCAAAATTTCATTAAAAATAAATGTTAGTGTGCAATAAAATAAATGAAAAACGGAAATGGTGACATTAAAATTGTTGTTCCGTTCATCGCAGCTTTCCTTGACACGTGCTGCAGTTGTGAGGATGCCCGAAGAGTCGGCACAGAAGGGTCTGAGGAGTTGTCACCGGACCTCGATAGATGATGACAGAGTCCCCTCTGTCATCATCTATCGAGGTCCGGAACCAATACACGTCTCCTAGAGAACTCATGGGGATGTCAAAAGGCTATGCTTCTGTAACATAAAGAAAAATAGTGATACACAGGGAACATGTACACACAATTAAGAGGGATCACTTCCAGTGGGACATTTCTTGATTCTGGTAGCATGGATCCACTGTGGAAAATGGTCAGTTAATACACCTGTGCGTGTGATCGCGACTATTTCTGCTGGCCCCTCATATTTACATTCACCCGATCGCCTGGGTTTTAGAGATTTAATCAGAACAGCATCCCCCACCCGGAAGGGATGGGTTGGTGTCAGAGGAATGACAGGTATAGATTTAGAGACCAGTTCATAATGTTTTGACAGTGTATCAATCAGGGCAGCAGAATACTCGGCGATGTGCACATCCAGATCAGCTGTACCTATTGCTGGTTTACCTTTTCTCCAGGGCGTTGGAAATGGTCGCCCAAAAATAATTTCGTGTGGTGATAGGTGGACGTCTTTACGCGGAGTCATTCTCATTTCAGCAAGGACTGCAGGTAGTAAGTCTACCCAATTTTTGTTACCTGTAGCTTGCATGGCCTTAGTCAGTTTGTCCTTAAGCGTCCGGTTAGTTCTCTCTATGATACCGGAGGACTGAGGGTGATAGGGAATATGGAAACGCCATGACAGGGATAGGTATTTACATAAGTCTTGCATTACCTTCGCAGTGAATGGTGTTCCTTTGTCTGAATCAATCGCGTGAGGAACACCATATCTTGGTATAATCTCTTTGGCTAGGATACGTGCGACGACCTTAGCATTTTCTCGTTGACAAGGGAAAGATTCAACCCACCTTGGGAATTTGTCTACCATCACCAGGAGTATCTAAATGGCCCACAGGGAAGCATGTGAGTGAAGTCAATCTGCCATTCAGAGAATGGAGCAGTGGGTAGTGGAAGGCATTCGTGTTTCGCTGCGCTCTTAGTGATGTTATTCACAGAGCAGACATCTAGATAAAATCGAGTCTATCATGCAGTTTAAGTTAGCTATACAAAAAAATCGGTTCATCTCTTCCCTCACCCCAATTCGTGCGCGATGTGTAAACTCACGCACGAGGAAAGGAACACAATGAGACGGAAGGCATAGGCGACCATCTGCACTGTACCAAAGGCCATCGGAGGCCACGTAGGCATTGTGTGATTGCCAAAAGGCAGAATCATTCGGGGTGGCTGAGGATTGGACAGATGGCAAATGTAAATCAGAAATGAGAGCGGAGGACAGGAGACAGGTGTTAATAGGAGCTCTAAGAGAGGGGAAGAATACCTGAGCTTGAGCCGCACTTTTTGCCACTCTGTCAGCCAAGGAATTGCCTTTGGCCTCCACATTGTTGTCATAAGAATGGGCTTTTGTTTTGATGATGGCCAGTGTGCAAGGAAGACAGCAAGCAGTGATAAGGTCCTGAACTAAGAACGAATGAGAAATGGATTTCCCTTCAGCCGAGTGGAAACCACGGGCCAGATGCGGCCAAAATCGTGCGCAATACCAAAGGGAGTCAGTGTAGATCGTGACAGCTTTTCCTTCTGAAAGGATGAGTCAAGGCGAAGAGTTCAGCGGCCTGTGCAGAAGAAAAAGGCAAAGAGTAAGCTTCAACAGTGACATCAGGTAAGGAACAGACAGAGTAACCACACAGAAATTTACCATCATATGGCTTCAAACATGAGCCGTCCACAAAAAGTGACTTACCCCTGTCTAAAGGAGTGGATGACAAATCAAGGCGTATACTAGTAGAGTGAATGACCTCGGAGCAGCAATCATGTGTAGTGTTGTGCAGTGTGTCATCTTGTGCATTAATCAAATGAGCAAGGGCATGACCTAAAGTGTCGAAAGAGGAGGTGGCCTTGATTTCCAGATTACTGGTCGAGTAAAGGATAGTTTCATAGCCGGATCTTCTCTGAGCTGTCATGTGTTGTGTGCGTAAGTTCTAAAGGACCTGTTTCACCTGATGTGGAGAATGCAAGATCATTGGATGAGACAACACTAGTTCCTGTTGCACCTGTTGTGCCCGATGTGGCCTCTGTTATCGCTTCAATTCCATGCACTCATACACACTTCTCGGTGATTGACTTGTGTTCTGCCTTTTTCAGCGTTCCTGTAGAAGAGCAGACGCAGCCTCTTTTCGGAGCATATGGACGATGTGGGCTTGGGTCATTGTCCTCCTTATGAAGCTAAACTAAAACATTTGCATCCTGTATTTTTCAAACAGTATCCTCTCTCTGAATCAAAGTTGCAGGGAATAAACAAAATCTTGACCTCTTTGTTACAACAGGGTGTGATCAAGCCGTGTGTGAGTTCCTACAACACACCCGTTAATCCGGTTCCTAAGCCGGACAGCACTTGGTGCTTCAGTCAAGACTTGAGAAAAATAAATGATGTTGTGGTTCCTGTTCCGAGGACCTCTGTGAACAAGCGTCCCTATGCCTCCTGCGTCATCTGGCAAGAAAAGGATTCAAGGTATCCAAAACCAAACTCCAGTTTTGTAGAACTACTGTGAAATACCTAGGATTCAAACTCTCTCAAGGCAGCAAACGACTCTCTAAAGATCGTATACAGGTCGTTCTTAACACAAGGCGTCCTTCCACAAAGCATGCTCTCATGGCTTTCCTGGGACTGATTAATTACTGCCGTCCATGGATACCTGACTGCTCTTTCCACGACAAACGTCTCCGCTCTGCGATCTCACACAACGATCCTTTGCAGCACCTGCTTACGTGGACACCCGAGATGTATGAGGCGTATGAGGCTTTGCGGTCAGCTCTGTGCTCAGCTCCTGCTCTCGGACTTCCGAACTATCATAAGTTTTTCACCTTTATGAGTGTGAACAGGACGGAACTGCCTCTGCTGTCATGGCGCAGGAGCAAGGGGGGGCATGGGACCATGTGCGTTCCTGTCCAAAACACTTGACACCGTGCTCAGGGTTTACCTGCGTGTCTTCGTGCGGTGGCTGCCTGTGCTGTGATGGTTCAAGACGCTAAGAAACCACAACATCATTTATTTTTCTCAAGTCTTGACTGAAGCGCCAAGTGCCGTCCGACTTAGGAACCGGATTAACGGGTGTGTTGTAGGAACTCACACACGGCTTGATCACACCCTGTTGTAACAAAGAGGTCAAGATTTTGTCTATTCCCTGCAACTTTGATTCAGAGAGAGGATACAGTTTGAAAAATACAGGATGCAAATGTTTTAGTTTAGCTTCATAAGGAGGACAATGACCCAAGCCCACATCGTCCATATGCTCCGCCCAGAGGAGAGATGGCAATTCTTC
Source organism: Silurus glanis (assembly GCA_014706435.1). Lineage (NCBI taxonomy): Eukaryota > Metazoa > Chordata > Actinopteri > Siluriformes > Siluridae > Silurus > Silurus glanis. The sequence goes on along the minus strand of JAAIIK010017336.1, from coordinate 6,649 downwards.
TAGTAAAGAAGGGAGTGGTAATTTCTGTGTGGTAGAGAGAAAACAGTTGTTAGTGTTAGAAATATATGATAGAGGAGCAGAGTCAGGAACTGAGTGAGTTTAGAGCCGGAAAAGGTGAGAAAAATGTGCAGCCTGCTCATGAGATCTCGGCCCAAGAGATTAAACGGACAAACAGGCATAAAAACAAAACGATGTTGCAGAAAAATATATGTGTTGGAAGGACAGGTTACAAGCACGGATGGAGTAAATGGTGTTTCTTTTTCAACCCCTTCAATACCCACAGAGCTAATGGAATGACCAGAAATGGGTACCTCATATTGTTTGCCTACCACTGACATTGTCGCCCCTGTATCAAAGAGAAAGGGGTACACCGTACCTTCGATGCAAAGTTCGAGAAATGCCATTTCGTTTAATTGAGGGGATTCATAAGTACAATGCAGCATGGTAGGGGTTATGCTCTGTGGGCACCCCACTGCGTCATAGGGGCTAATTTGCATTCCTGCAAATGGGCTAGGTTCTGTAGGAGGAGGCGGTGGAGGAGGGGAGCCGGTGGGGAGAGGGTGCGTACGATGGAAGGTGATGGCATATTAGAGAATAAGCAAGTAGCCTGCCTCGAATAAGAACCCCATCCCCTGCCTCGGCCTCTTCCCCGAAAACCCCTGCCTCCCGCCACGGCGAGGCAGGCTACTTGCTTATTCTCTAATATGCCATCACCTTCCATCGTACGCACCCTCTCCCCTAAATGTCTAATCATGTTACTACGATCAGTGAGCTGATACTTCAGGACTTTCTGTACCTCTGGACGACAGTTATGCATATAAGTCGTGAGGAACAGAGGGTTACTGTCTGCGTCTTCTAACTCCATCCCTCCCAATAAAGTCTCCTTAAATAGGGTCAAAAATTTGGAAGTTTTTTCACCCTTCTCCTGTTTACAGTTAATTACTTGAGAGAGATCTCTATTGGCCTGCTGCCGCTGGAGTAGGAATTTGGTCAACTCCTTTTTTAATGCCGAGAGAGCATCTCGCTCAGCCCAGTGATAATAATAGAAGGTGGTTTTGCTCTTACTTTTTTTTTAACCCTTCCCCCTCGTCTTCCACCTCCGTTTTTGTTTCCATTTTAATCTCATCATTCCTAGGGTGTAAACTGGGCACCGCGGCAATAAGCGTTTCCCCGTCATAACTGTCTCTTAGTACTGCATGAAGGATAAACCTATAGTCTGCGCCTGTCAACTGATTATGGTGGGAAGAGCTCATTAGCATGTCAACGAAATGCAGAGGTTTAGATGGGGACGGAAGAACCCTGATAATGTCTCTAAGGTCCCCAATCGAGGGCGGATGTAATTTGAGGCCACGGGCCGACTTTGAATATACGCATACCGCATTAGTGTGGGTTTTGGGCCAGGGAGGAGGATCGATCTCTGGGACCGAAGAAGGTTTATCCTTAACCCACCATCCCGATAGGGTGGGGGTGGAGAATTTGGCGATAAACTTGGTTTTGGCTTGGCTTCGATTTTGGGCAGAGACTTAAGTTCTCTTTTTGAGTTCGATATAGAGTGATACTCATCCCAGATTGATTTCATTTCTACCCATAGGATAAACCGTAAAAAAACCAATAAATTGAAAAACAATGAAGAAAAATAATTGTGACATGACAAAACATGTTATTTTAAAAATATGTTAGTTATTGTTAAAATATATATTTTCAGATTCATAAGAATATTTTAATTAAAAACCATTAAAAACTAAAATACATAAATACAAAATGACATGACAAATTATGTATTTACATGACCTTTTTACATAATAAAATGATAGTCATTGTTAAAATATAAGTTTGCATATTTCTGACGATCATTTAATTAAAATCCGTTAAAGAGCGCAATACATGAACGACAAGTTGACATGACAAATCATGTTTGACCAATATATGCCATTTTAAATTACAAATATAATATTAAGAAAATATATATAATCAAATAAAAATAAGCATAATTTCATGAAACATTGTCATGAAAAATCGTTTTGAAAAAAAAAAACCTTTTTTCTTTAAAATATGTTATTGTTAAAAAACATTATTTCATAATAAACCATCAAAATGTGCCTTTAATAATAAAAAGGAAAAAACAAAGTGACGACAATTTATGTTTTTAAAACAAAATGACTTTTTCATTAAAAAAAATTATATTTGTAAAATATACATTTTCATATTCATAAACATAATTTCATTAAAAATGGTTAAAATGTGGATTATTTTAACAAACAGATGACATGACAAATTATGTTTAGACAAATACAGTGGGGCAAAAAAGTATTTAGTCAGCCAGTTCTCCCACTTAAAAAGATGAGAGAGACCTGTAATTTTCATCATAGGTACACTTCAACTATGAGAGACAAAATGAGAAAAAAAAAATCCAGAAAATCACATTGTCTGATTTTTAAAGAATTTATTTGCAAATTATGGTGGAAAATAAGTATCTGGTCAATAACAAAAGTTCATCTCAATACTTTGTTATATACCCTTTGTTGGCAATGACAGAGATCAAACGTTTTCTGCAAGTCTCCACAAGGTTTTTACACACTGTTGCTGTTAAATTGGCCCATTCCTCCATGCAGATCTCCTCTAGAGCAGTGATGTTTTGGGGCTGTCGCTGGGCAACACGGATTTTCAACTCCCTCCAAAGATTTTCTATGGGGTTGAGATCTGGAGACTGGCTAGGCCACTCCAGGACCTTAAAATGCTTCTTACAAAGCCACTCCTTCGTTGCCCGGGGGGTGTGTTTGGGATCATTGTCATGCTGAAAGACCCAGCCACGTTTCATCTTCAATGCCCTTGCTGATGAAAGGAGGTTTTCACTCAAAATCTCACGATACAAGGCCCCATTCATTCTTTCCTTTGCACGGATCAATCAGCTTGGTCCCTTGGCAGAAAAACAGCCCCAAAGCATGATGTTTCCACCCCCATGCTTCACAGTAGGTATGGTGTTCTTTGGATGCAACTCAGCATTCTTTCTCCTCCAAACACGATAAGTTGAGTTTGTACCAAAAAATTCTATTTTGGTTTCATCTGACCATATGACATTCTCCCAATCCTCTTCTGGATCATCCAAATACTCTCTAGCAAATTCCAGACGGGTCCGGACATGCACTGCTTAAGCAGGGGGACACGTCTACCACTGCAGGATTTGAGTCCCTGGTGGCGTAGTGTGTTACTGATGATAGCCTTTGTTACTTTGGTCCCAGCTCTTTGCAGGTCATTCACTAGGTCCCCTCGTGTGGTTCTGGGATTTTTGCTCACCGTTCTTGTGATCCTTTTGACCCCACGGGGTGAGATCTTGCGTGGAGCCCCAGATCGAGGGAGATTATCAGTGGTCTTGTATGTCTTCCATTTTCTAATAATAATTCCATTTCCCCACAGTTGATTTCTTCACACCAAGCTGCTTACCTATTGCAGATTCAGTCTTCCCAGCCTGGTGCAGGTCTACAATTTTGTTTCTAGTGCCCTTTGACAGCTATTTGTTCTTGGCCATAGTGGAGATTGGAGTGTGGACTGTTTGAGGTTGTGGACAGGTGTCTTTTATACTGATAATGAGTTCAAACAGGTGCCATTAATGCAGGTAATAAGTGGAGGACAGAGGAGCCTCTTAAAGAAGAAGTTACAGGTCTGTGAGAGCCAGAAATCTGGCTTTTTTGTAGGTGAACAAATACTTATTTTCCACCATAATTTGCAAATCAATTCTTTAAAAATCAGACAATGTGATTTTCTGGATTTTTTTTCTCATTTTGTCCTATGATGAAAATTACAGGCCACTCTCATCTTTTTAAGTGGGAGAACTTGCACAATTGGTGGCTGACTAAATACTTTTTTGCCCCACTGTATTTTTTTTTTTCATGTACTATTGGAAGTGGTGACATTTAAAATCATGTTTTAATAAAAATACTTTTTTTTCCATAAAAATATAAAAGTTATTATAAAAACATTAAATTTTAAATTCAGAAACATAATTTCATGCAACACCGTCATAAAGTACAGTAAGTTAAAGACAAACAAATAAGTGACATCATGTTTTGAAAACAATATGATTGTTTAAAAAAAAAAAAAGATAACTTTGACAATGTAAGTTTTTAAATTTAGATGCATAATTGTATGGAAACCCGTTATAAAGTGAACGAAAAACAAAAAATTGACCTGAAAAATAATGTTTTGACAAAAATGTCCATAAAAATGTTATTGTTTAAAAAAATATATACATTTTCTTTTTAATAATCTTTTTTCAAGAAAAATAGTTCAAAAGTGCAATTCAAAAGAACGAAAATGGTGGCATGACAAATCATGTTTTGACAAAAATATGACTTTTTTAATAAAAATATGATTTATTATGAAAATTTTCATAATCATAAGATTGCTTTCATGAAAAACTGCCATAATAGAACATAACAAATCATGTTTATTTTTTTTTTTTAAAAACCTTTATTAGATTATAGTCATTATTAAAATATGAAATTTGGTTTATTTTTTTCGCATAATTTGATTAAAAAAACGTTAAAAAGTGCAATAAATAAATTAAAAATGGAAATGGTGACATTCAAAATCATGTTTTAACAAAAATATGACTTTTTTCATAAAAAAATATATGATAGAAAAACAAAAAAGTGACATGAAAATTATGTTTTAACCAAAATATGACTTTTGTTCAATTAATATGTAATACTTGTAAGTTCAGACACATAATTTTATGGAAACACTTAAAAAAAAAGTGGCAAAATGAACGAAAAACTAAAAACTGACATGACCAATCATGTTTTGACAGCAATAAGACTTTTTCATGAAAATCTGATCGTAATTTTTAAAATATGAATTTTTATATTCATGAACATAATTTTATTAAAACCCTTTAAAACATGCAAAATGTGTATTTTCATATCCAGAAGCATATTTCAATGATGACAAATCATGTTTTGACAAAAATTAGAAATTTTAATTTTAAAAAGTGCAATAAATAATTGAAAAAAACGGAAATATTTTAACAAAAATATGACTTTTCTCATAAAATTATTAAAGTTATTATAAAAAATATACAATTTTTAATTTTCAGAAACATAATTTCATGAAAAACCGTCAAAAAGTGCAGTGGATTAACAAAAAGAAATTGTGACGTGCTTTTGCAAAAATCTAAAATTTTTAATAAAATATATGATAATGATAGAAAAACAAAAAAGTCACATGAAAATTACGTTTTGACATTAAAAATGACTTTTTTCATTATTATATAATAGGTGTAATGAAAATATAAATTTTCAAGGTATTTCCATAATTAAAAAAAGTGCAAAATGTGAACAAAAAAACAAAAAACCGACATGGCCCATCATGTTTTGACAGCAAAATGACTTTCATTAAAAAAAAAAAATTTAAATAAACAAATAAAAAATGTTTAAAAAAAATTATAAAAATATGTTTTCATATTCTTTATCAAAATGTCATAAAAAAAAAAAATGTTACTATACTAATGTTAAATAAACGAAAAACGGAAATGGTGACATTAAAATTCATGTTTTGAAAACAATATGACTGTTTTCATAAAAATATAATTATTATAAAAATGATTTTTTTATATTCATAAACCTAATTTCATTAAAAATTGTTCAAAAGTGGAATATGTTAATGAAGAGGTACAATTTATGTTTAGACAATTTTTTTTTAGACATAAATGTGTTTTTTTTTTAAATAAGATAAATTCGAAAATGTTAATTTTTAAATTCAGAAGCATCATTTTATGGAAACCCGTTATAAAGTGCAATAAGTAAAAGTAAAACAAAAAGTGACACAACAAAAAATGTTTTGACAAAAATGTCTTGGTTCATAAAATGATGTTAATTATAAAAAAAAAAAAAAAATTGTCTTTTTCATAAGCTTTTTTTTCATGAAACATTTTAAAAGTGCAAATCAAAATAAAAACGAAAATAGTGACATGACAAAACATGTTTTGACAAAATTATGAAGTATTTTTTATCATAGTTATTGAAGTATGAAATTTGATTTTTGATATTGCTTTGCATATTTTAATTAAAAATATGCAATGAAAAATAGTTTTGACAAAAATGAGTTTATTGGATTAGCAAATGATAGTTATTATGAAAAAATGAATGTTCAAATTCAGAAGCATCACTTAATGAAAAACCTTTAAAAAGTGCAATAAGTGACTGAAAAACAAAAGAGTGTCATTACAAATGATGTTTTGACTATACAATTATGTTTCTCATAAAAATTTGATATTCTTAAAATATATATTTTCATAAACATAATTTTCATTAATAACCGTTAAAAATATAACAAAAGGTTTACATGACAATGTTTTGACAAATATGACTTTTTTCATAAAAATTAATGAAAATATAATTCTTTTTTATAAAAAATATGATAATAAAGAAAATATGAATTTTCATTTTCAGAAAAATAATTTCAAGAAAACCAATTAAAAAGTGCAATTTGTGAAAAATAATTTTTTTTAATTGTTTTCTTTTTTTAAATACGAACATTATTGTTTTATCAATTTTCATAATTTTGAAAACTATTTAATAATGAAACGTCAAAAAGTGTAGCAAGTTGAAAAACAAAAAGTGACATAGCAAATCATATTTGGACAACAATAAAT
>JAAIIK010017335.1:0-10885 GCA_014706435.1 Silurus glanis | reverse complement strand
TTAGTAATAGCATCACATGGAACAAATATGTGATGTGTATAGCTGGTGCCAAATTAGTGATCTAGATTTGTTCTCCAAAACATTTCTCACTTCTCTTATGCTTTTTGTTCATTTGTGCTTTAACACTGAGTATTCTGTTTTTGTACGTCATCACTTTTAGCATAATGTTCATCTGACTCTTGTAGTCACTCATTAGCTAGCTAAACACAGTTTGGCAGGCTTTAGCTCCAAATCAAATAAAGGAAACATGAACAGGTCATGTTGTATAACTGGTTATCAGCACATGTCTGCAGTGTCATGTCTCACTGTTTCGTCTCTATCTATCCCTCTGACTGAGTGAAGGAGTTTGGGATAAGCCTATCAGACATCCCCTTCTCCCCCTTTCTCTCCTACCTACGAGTACGATGAATAGAGTAATGAACTTGAGTGACGTAGCTGAGGTTAAGGAACAAAAGTCAGAATACCTTCAACATGCTGCCAATTATACGTTTTTTTTTTTTTTGTTTGTTAGTTTTTTTCGTTTCAGTATTTCAGAGGCATAGAGATATGGTTACCATTAACAAAATTAACAGAAAACCTTACTTCCTGTTGGGCCACACCCACTTAGGCTATAAATCAGATTTCATGGTGAAAAAATGTTTTACTAATATTTGGGGGAAAAATGCAGGTTCTACGTAACATGATATAATCTAATTAGCAAGCACAATTTTTTATCTCCTTTCCAGCTAGTATTCACACTGATTTTATTATAAGGCCTGTGTGACTGTATATAGTCAACATGGGTGCCTTCTTTTTTTAAGGTTTTTGGAATGAAAAGACTATAGAAAAGGCCCACTCATGTTTACTCTAGAGAGTCTGAGATTTAATACCGATGCACAAAGTGAAATTAAAAACCATGACTGACATCACATTGTCGCTTAAGTAATAAAAAATAAATAATATATATAATTTTTTTTCCAGGAATAAGCATTATAATCAAACTGAGTAAACAGGGAGTATGAAGTGGGCATTCTGATTGCAGCTGTTACTGTTTTTACCAGTTTAAAGTTTGTCTTTTTGTCTGTTTTTGTCTTTTTGTCTGTTTTTGTAGCTTCTAATTTTATATGAACAGATGTCTAATGTGTGTGCACTGCTGTCCTTTATGCTGTCAGTTATGTCCTGCTGACTTCAGCTTGTTTTACTCACACACATGCACACACTCCCACTTTTCATGGTGTGATGTGGCCCTTAAGCAGCACTGCACCTAGAGAATAGTTAAGCACATAAGAGCGAAACAAGACAACCAATGAAACCATTCACCAACCAGGGAGGGTATGGGTGCCCAGGGCCAGGAGGACCAGGACCAGGAAGAGCATTCATACGCTTAGACACTCGTTAAAAGTGTTTGGTGTGGGGCAAGAAATTATCCCATCCCTCCCACCCAGAAAGAACCCAGAGTCTAGAGAATTCTGCTCTCCTGGACTCTAGACTAATAACCATATACATAAACATTAATCCCTGAATTACGCTATAAAAAAATTATCCATTTTTTTACATTCAGTTAGCAGTAATTTAATGTTAATTAAATGTAACATGCTCATTTACATGAGTATATAAAATATTTGCAATATTTGACTACATATCCATTCAGAAACGGTGCATCTGCATGCACAAACTGCACCACGTCATGCCGAGAGGTTGTTATTGTCTTCTGTTATCCACCTAAATATGTATTACATTTGAAAGCTGATAAAAAAAAAAAAAAAAAAGAGAAACTCTTGATCCAGAGTAGCTGGTGCAGCGTGAACATTAAGTGTATGTTGTGAGAGAGCACGTGCGTGTTAATGAATGTGCACATGTAATGTTTTGCTGATGTAAAAAATAAAGAAATTCCTAATGACTGGATCTATTGCTGTATAATTTCTTACACACCCTAGTAACATGTTGTTCTCATGCCAGGCTTGCAGAAGAAGAAAGTGCATGAGTGTTTTTAGATTAGATTCAGCTTTGTCATTGTGAAGGGTAAATGTACAGAGTCAAAAAAATGCAGTTTACATTACATTACATGTACACAGAGCTGACAAAGAATGTCTCAGATTTTATATGACATAATAAATGACAACAGGGATGCATTGGTACTAATATTCAGCAATGGGTCTGGTGTTCTAATCCTGTCCATCCTCGTCACTCCCAATGAAAACATCTTCAGCTCTGCTACCTCCAGGTCCACCTCCTGTCTTTTAGTCAATGCCACTGTCTCTAAACCATACAACATTGCAGGTCTCACCACAGTCCTTTTTTGCGACACGGACCGGTTTAACTTAACTTAATGAGATGAATATAACATTGACTGTTTTCATGACAAATATGAAAGAATATTTATGCAAGACAAGAATGTCACGTTTGAGAGATAAATAATTTTCTCTGCTGAACAGAAATGAGAAAAGACTTTTGACCAGTACTTTGCTGAACTGCACACAATGAGTAAGACTTGTGACTTTGGAGATTTAGGAATTTCACTAGTGAGAGACTGTGGGATTCCTGATAATGGTTTCAGAGAAAGACTGCTACGTGAACCAGTTTGACACTGGAGTAAGCTGTCAACATGTGTAAAGCTGCTGAAATAACTTGGGCACAAGCCAAGTAACTGCATAGAGATGATGCTGCAGTGCATTCTAGAAAGAGAGGAGCAGCACACAAAACAACCAACAGAACAAAGACATTAGACAGCGAAAGCCCCAAAAAGGAAATGCGGCAGATATACCACGCATACCACGATCTTGTCCTGCTTATGAAAAGACCTGTAATAGCTGTGGGAAGAATAATCATTTTGCGAAGCATTGCAAACCTGATGTTGCAAAGAAAAAATACCTACAGATGAATAACAGCCAGAAGAATTCTTTGCTGATTCTGTTTAAACAAACATGACAGACAAAGCTGAATGGATTGTACGACTGACTGTAAATGAAACAATAATTCCATATAAATTAGATACAGGTGCACAAGTTAACATGTTGTCTATGAATGACTACAGAACCCTCAAAGTTAAAAAACAATACACTCAACAAAAATAAAAAAGTAACAGGATAAATAGGTGAGGATGTCTCTGTCAAAGGAAGCTACCTGTTGACTGAAACATAAGGAATAGCTAGGGAACGGGACAGACTCTAATGCTGACCGTGGAAAACACCGTCCAGCTAATTCTAGGACTGAGCACATGTGAAAAACTGGACTTATTGAGGAAAGTGTTTGTAGTGACATCACAGTTCAAAGCAAATGAAACATTCATAGAGGAGTACAAAGATGTTTTTAAGGGAATCTAATGTCTGCCTGGGGAACACAGTATAATCATCTATGACACTGTGACTCCTGTGGTGCAGGCATGCGGAAAAGTTCCATTTGCATTGCGAGAAAAACTCAAAGAGAAATATCCTCGAAATGAGAAGCTGGATGCCATAAAGAAAATTGATTAACCAACAGATTGGGTTAGCTGACTAGCCACTGTGCGAAAATATGTCTTGATACAAGAGATCTTAGCAGGGCCATTAATGGATATAATCACACTTAAATACATTAAAGCAGGGGTGTCCAAACTACAGACTGCCATCTATTTTTAATTGGCCCATATCAAAGTCTAAAAATATAATGGTCTATGGCTCTCACATAATATTTGCGTTTAAATGATGACAAAGAAAGTTTCTCCCTCTAAAAGTTCCTGCCTGGCATTGGCCATTCCACCAAAGATGGGTGTGGCTAGGGGACCTTTAAATGTCCTGAACCCCCACCAATTGCCGCTCAAGAATATTCTTCGAGACGGGACTCAAACTCTTTGAGACAAATCTTCCGGCAAGCTTTACCTTCAAAAACGTCCCCTACTCTGATCTTCAGGAGAACCTGGAAGAACATCTAACTCCCTCCTAACGGACTCTTCGAGAATCTCCTTTTGTCTACCGCATCTGGACTGTTGCTAAGCAACATCTCTCTCTTTCTTCTTTTTCCTTCTCTTCCTCCCTCTACATCAGGGGTCACCAACATGGTGCCCGCGGGCAAAGACCACATGAGTCGCCCCGCAGGCCTTTTCTAAAAAACAGCTCACCATAGCGCCACTTACCAGTGAGCTGCATGTAATTTTTACAGACGGGGCTCCTGCTATGTTCGGCCGACATACAGGATTCATCGCTCACTGTAAATGTGACCCAGAGTTTTCAAACTTCATGCATTACCACTGCATCATTTACCAGCAGGCGTTATGTGCAAAGGTCGGCTTTGGGCACGTCATGACTCCCGTCGTGACAATCATAAACAGCATCCGCTCCAGAGCTAAACAGCACAGAACATTCAAGGTGCTATTGGAGGAGCTGTCAGCTGAATATGGTGACCTGCCACTACACACGGAAATCCGATGGCTCAGCAGGGGACGAATTTTGCTAAATGTTTTATGTTTATGTTAAATGTTTAATAAATTATTAATAATAACATATAATTAAAGGTAAATTGAGCAACTTTGTTATTTCAGAAGTGTGTATCCAACTGGTAGCCCTTCACATTAATCGGTACCCAAGAAGTAGCTCTCTGTTTCAAAAAGGTTGGTTTTTGCTCTACATATTCTTAACTTCTTTTTTTTTGTGACTTTCTTGGCTGGGGAGATAACCCTTCTGTAGAATTAATCAAATAATATAGTGTCTGTTTGGTGGATGAACAGACCAAATAATTGTAACATTAATTCCATTGCCATTAATTCTAAAACGTAATTAAAATATTTATGAGTAATTATAACCCGTTATAATTACTTATAAATATTTCCCTTTTTGCGAGCTACATTCACTACACTAACTGCATCACAGCAGCTGCACTGCTTCGGACCGTAAAGCCCTTCAGAGCGTGAATCATTGGCACTCAGCTACTCACCTTGGAGGACATTCACAAAAAAACACTGTCTGCAAAGAGTGAGGGGCAATATTAAAGATTCCCTTCACCTCAATCATGGACCTCTCCACTCGAGGTTTTAGAGAACTGGGGTTACAAACAGTATCCAATTGATTCTTTCTCCAGATCGAAGTATGTGTGTCCCCGTGCATGGCCACTGAGCATAAAGGGTAGAAAAAGAACATTTGAACTATTGTAAACTCACTGATTAATGCTGTTTTCACAGTATGAATAATGTTCTGTTTTTCATTTTTTGTGAGAGATCGAATTATATTTACTATGCCACGGTAAATCTTTCACAGAGATGAGCTTAAAGGATTTGGGCGTCCCCCAAAGTAAATCCCCAGTAAAGACGGTGTCATGGTCCAGGAACCAAACAAAAAGACTTAACGAGATACCTCAAAGAACCAGACCTTCCGCTTTGATTATGCATTCAAATGATACCACCACAAATTAAATGATTTACAGGTCAGTCCCTGAAAAATCTTTTGAGAAAAGAGATGAAAATTCTAGAAGTATTTAGTTAGTCAGGTTCATCCTCCCTCTCACCACTAGATGTTCCCCCTGCTTCCTCTTCCATCATTTTTCTGCACTAGTATTATTTAAACCTCCCTTTTTTCTTTGTTCCCTACTTATTTTTTGTTTTGTCTAGCCTCCTGTTATGCCACTGCTTTTTTCAGGTAGTTTACTGACTGGTGCACTAAGTTTTTGTAAGTTGTCTCTGTTCGTATCCAGTTGGATAGCTAGTTTCTGTTGTTACTTTGCTTGCAGTTTACTATTTATTTGTTACTTTGCATTGTGTGCTTACTGCTCAATGTCTTTGCTGCGTCATGTTTATGAACCCTGTGTTTCTTGTTTTGTGTTCTTTTTTATACTCTCTCTCCAAAATAAACACTTCGTCTTAACTACAATTGCCTCTGAGTCGGTCTCTGCATGTGGGTTCACTGCCACTCGTGTAATGTGCCGCTAGAGAGTCAGTCTCTCTCTCTGACGACCCTGGTTCAAGCCTCGGTCCTGACAGAAGAACCAAGTCAGCAAAATGGACCCAGCGGAGAGTAGGGGTACTAGAGGTCTTGCTGTGTTAAGGAGACAGGCGCAACGTCTGCAGCACCATGAAGCTATGTTGGCCCAAAATATGCAGTTCACAAACCAAAACTCAGAATTGCTGACTTCTCTCGCAACCACTGTCACATCAGGCCCCTGCTGCGGCACCCCCGTGCATGAACCCCGGCTTTCTATTAATTAGTGTTTCTCAGTAAACAGATAATTATGTATAGACTAGCTACCTCTAGCAATCAGGAGAAATAAAAAGGATGATCATAATAATGTCAGAGTCGGTCCTGACAGCAGTAAAACTCATGTAGGTGTTCCTGTAAATGATTTCCCACCAGAGGTGCTGATCAGTTTTTTTGTTTTGTTTTGTTTTTAAGTAATCTCATTTATTTGCAGCACGAGATGTTTTTCTAATACTAGAGAAGCCAAACTACAAGAAATTAGAACTCCATGTTTATGTCAGTCTTCAAAATTTACAGTGAAATGGAAAGTAGTATCTACCCTCTTCCTATAAAGTACTGACCTGACCTTGAAGGAGTTTTGAAACATGATTGTGTGTGTGTGTGTGTGTGTGTGTGTGTGTGTGTGTGTTTGACCCTGCTGAACAGGAAGGCGAAGGATGGAGACTGGCAAGCAGCAGGTGCAGGTTGTAAGACTGCAGGAAAGAGAGGTTCATTATACAGAAGACATTCTTAAACTCATAGCAATACGCAACAGTTGCAGATGAACTCCAAATGGCTGATCATCTCTGGAGAGATAACTGTGGAGATGATTCAATTCAATTTGTACATTTGCATTTAAATAGAAATTGACCGATCGATTTATCCAGGGACGATTTACAACTAAGCAGTTAAGGGTAAAGGGCTTTGCTCAAGGGCCATCCGGGCAGTTTAGTGGTTTTGACCCAGGGGATTTGAATTTACCACCTTCCAAGCATAAGCACATCTTAACCAAATAGTTTCCACACTGGTTTTGATTCAAAGTGAAGAGTTTGAGTATCTTATTTGGATTTTTTAATTCTGTAATCTACATTATTCTTTTCCCACAGTATAAGAATTTAAGGTAAATGAAAAACAATAGGACTAATATTGGTGCTTACTTTTTAAACAAAATGTTTTGTGTGGACATTTAATTTCTCATGTGCCACATTAATTTGCCAGTTAGAAATTAAATCCATAAATGACTTTTCATACTTTTAACTATTTATAGTTACATGTAATGTTATCGAACAGTCCCTTTCTCAAAGTTATTAAGACATAGGAAGACTCCTATTTATGTTTATTATTATGTTTAGGTTGCTGTAGAAATGCAAATTTCTTTTGGCAAGCTTATTAACAATGATTTAATTTAATCAATTACCTTCTGACCAATCGGATTAGAAAATGAAGCTGTGTTGTGCTGAAACACAGAATGTCACCTATACAGTAGAACCTCTTATGAGTAACTTGAAATAGGAGCAAATTGGAATACGAACATACATTTTTAATAAACTTTGTAGTGGGTTACAAGTGTTGCATCGGCCTGCGAGCAAAAACAATTTTCGTTGGCAAGTACGAACGAGACTCTCAAGCGATGCACAGAAAGCAGAGTCTTTGGAAATGTAATTTGTTGAGTTGTAACCGCGTGTTCTTTGTCGAGTTGTGACCGCTATTGTTCATTCATAGGCATTTTGCACTGCATTGTAAAGTTAACAGTATTGTATAGTATCGTGACAATGGCCCCCAAGATGATTAAGAAAGATGAGAAGAATGAAAATGTAAAAAAGTGAAAAAAAGAAAATGATCGCGAAGCGTGAACAAGGTATGCGTTTGGCAGACCCTGCAAAACTGTACAACATCTACGATTTCCAAGAAGTACCCGTCCTCCTCCTCTCCAGCCATCCCTCACGCCAGCCACGACTCGACTCAAAGGTAAAGTGCGAGTTAATTTGTCAATTATTTCTATTTTGTATTGTGAATTATTAATTTTTATTCATTTCTGATGTTAGTGGTTATAATTTGTACAATAATTACCATTACAAAACCTTTAAAAATTAGTGTATATACTGCAAAAAAATTTTTACATTTTACAATTTTACATTTGACAATGTACATATTGAAAATTAAATAATGAAAACAAGTATGTCATTAAAATTTTTAAAAAATCTTTAGATTTAAAGACTTAATTGTCTTGGTAGTCCATGAAGATTAGTAATAGCATCACATGGAACAAATATGTGATGTGTATAGCTGGTGCCAAATTAGTGATCTAGATTTGTTCTCCAAAACATTTCTCACTTCTCTTATGCTTTTTGTTCATTTGTGCTTTAACACTGAGTATTCTGTTTTTGTACGTCATCACTTTTAGCATAATGTTCATCTGACTCTTGTAGTCACTCATTAGCTAGCTAAACACAGTTTGGCAGGCTTTAGCTCCAAATCAAATAAAGGAAACATGAACAGGTCATGTTGTATAACTGGTTATCAGCACATGTCTGCAGTGTCATGTCTCACTGTTTCGTCTCTATCTATCCCTCTGACTGAGTGAAGGAGTTTGGGATAAGCCTATCAGACATCCCCTTCTCCCCCTTTCTCTCCTACCTACGAGTACGATGAATAGAGTAATGAACTTGAGTGACGTAGCTGAGGTTAAGGAACAAAAGTCAGAATACCTTCAACATGCTGCCAATTATACGTTTTTTTTTTTTTTGTTTGTTAGTTTTTTTCGTTTCAGTATTTCAGAGGCATAGAGATATGGTTACCATTAACAAAATTAACAGAAAACCTTACTTCCTGTTGGGCCACACCCACTTAGGCTATAAATCAGATTTCATGGTGAAAAAATGTTTTACTAATATTTGGGGGAAAAATGCAGGTTCTACGTAACATGATATAATCTAATTAGCAAGCACAATTTTTTATCTCCTTTCCAGCTAGTATTCACACTGATTTTATTATAAGGCCTGTGTGACTGTATATAGTCAACATGGGTGCCTTCTTTTTTTAAGGTTTTTGGAATGAAAAGACTATAGAAAAGGCCCACTCATGTTTACTCTAGAGAGTCTGAGATTTAATACCGATGCACAAAGTGAAATTAAAAACCATGACTGACATCACATTGTCGCTTAAGTAATAAAAAATAAATAATATATATAATTTTTTTTCCAGGAATAAGCATTATAATCAAACTGAGTAAACAGGGAGTATGAAGTGGGCATTCTGATTGCAGCTGTTACTGTTTTTACCAGTTTAAAGTTTGTCTTTTTGTCTGTTTTTGTCTTTTTGTCTGTTTTTGTAGCTTCTAATTTTATATGAACAGATGTCTAATGTGTGTGCACTGCTGTCCTTTATGCTGTCAGTTATGTCCTGCTGACTTCAGCTTGTTTTACTCACACACATGCACACACTCCCACTTTTCATGGTGTGATGTGGCCCTTAAGCAGCACTGCACCTAGAGAATAGTTAAGCACATAAGAGCGAAACAAGACAACCAATGAAACCATTCACCAACCAGGGAGGGTATGGGTGCCCAGGGCCAGGAGGACCAGGACCAGGAAGAGCATTCATACGCTTAGACACTCGTTAAAAGTGTTTGGTGTGGGGCAAGAAATTATCCCATCCCTCCCACCCAGAAAGAACCCAGAGTCTAGAGAATTCTGCTCTCCTGGACTCTAGACTAATAACCATATACATAAACATTAATCCCTGAATTACGCTATAAAAAAATTATCCATTTTTTTACATTCAGTTAGCAGTAATTTAATGTTAATTAAATGTAACATGCTCATTTACATGAGTATATAAAATATTTGCAATATTTGACTACATATCCATTCAGAAACGGTGCATCTGCATGCACAAACTGCACCACGTCATGCCGAGAGGTTGTTATTGTCTTCTGTTATCCACCTAAATATGTATTACATTTGAAAGCTGATAAAAAAAAAAAAAAAAAAGAGAAACTCTTGATCCAGAGTAGCTGGTGCAGCGTGAACATTAAGTGTATGTTGTGAGAGAGCACGTGCGTGTTAATGAATGTGCACATGTAATGTTTTGCTGATGTAAAAAATAAAGAAATTCCTAATGACTGGATCTATTGCTGTATAATTTCTTACACACCCTAGTAACATGTTGTTCTCATGCCAGGCTTGCAGAAGAAGAAAGTGCATGAGTGTTTTTAGATTAGATTCAGCTTTGTCATTGTGAAGGGTAAATGTACAGAGTCAAAAAAATGCAGTTTACATTACATTACATGTACACAGAGCTGACAAAGAATGTCTCAGATTTTATATGACATAATAAATGACAACAGGGATGCATTGGTACTAATATTCAGCAATGGGTCTGGTGTTCTAATCCTGTCCATCCTCGTCACTCCCAATGAAAACATCTTCAGCTCTGCTACCTCCAGGTCCACCTCCTGTCTTTTAGTCAATGCCACTGTCTCTAAACCATACAACATTGCAGGTCTCACCACAGTCCTTTTTTGCGACACGGACCGGTTTAACTTAACTTAATGAGATGAATATAACATTGACTGTTTTCATGACAAATATGAAAGAATATTTATGCAAGACAAGAATGTCACGTTTGAGAGATAAATAATTTTCTCTGCTGAACAGAAATGAGAAAAGACTTTTGACCAGTACTTTGCTGAACTGCACACAATGAGTAAGACTTGTGACTTTGGAGATTTAGGAATTTCACTAGTGAGAGACTGTGGGATTCCTGATAATGGTTTCAGAGAAAGACTGCTACGTGAACCAGTTTGACACTGGAGTAAGCTGTCAACATGTGTAAAGCTGCTGAAATAACTTGGGCACAAGCCAAGTAACTGCATAGAGATGATGCTGCAGTGCATTCTAGAAAGAGAGGAGCAGCACACAAAACAACCAACAGAACAAAGACATTAGACAGCGAAAGCCCCAAAAAGGAAATGCGGCAGATAT
>JAAIIK010017334.1:0-22634 GCA_014706435.1 Silurus glanis | reverse complement strand
CCACTGGCTTTGCAGAAGCAGGTCACCCACTGGCTTTGCAGAAGCAGCCCTTAAAACTGTCCGAAAACTTACGACCGTCAGGCTGAAATAGTCCACGCAAACTTTCTAAAAACTTACAGCTACATGGTGGCAAGTGGGAGAAGGCAAAATCAGAAAAACAAAAGAAAGTCTGTGTTCCGTGAATAGGGAAGATCAAAACAAACCACAAGGCACGAGTCCGAGTAAACCGGAAGATCCGAACCCGAAACCAAGGGACCTGTGAGGGAGAAACGAGGGGCTGTAGATATTAAACGGACATGGAGCCAACAACACAATCTGGCAGAGAACATGATGAATCTGCTTCCATTTATGCAACGGGAAGATGGTGGCCAGGGCGGTTGAAAGTTACCCCGGAAGCAGAAGAGGGAGCTGCGGAATTGCACGCTGCTGGGTGACAGTAAATGGTGTTATCAGCCATAAAATCATAAAATAATTTAAATACTGAAACTTAACTTGCCCTTTCATCAAGTCTTTCCAGTAGCTCATCCATGCCAAAAGCTTCTTCTCTGGATCTGTACAGTTTCAGGAGCTTAGGTGTGTACTTTTTAATGACCGCCACGAAGCCTCCCAGAAGGTCTTTGTTGATGATGAGGAAAAATTCCTCACAGATCTGTTTATAACCGACAACTCATTTGTATTAACAATAATAAAACTTATTGTAAACAATATTCAGTAAACATTACGTGCTGTGATCAACACTTAATAACCATTCCTGAACCTTCACAATCATTGGTTGCTCTTGGACCACTTCTTTTCTTCTAAGGAAAATTGTTAGTTCAATTTTTTTTACTTATGGCTACATGTTTCTTCTTGCTTTTTTGGTTTCTTCCACCAAGAAAAATCTTTGCTCTTCAAGTGAAGTGTCAGTGTGTTTGCATGGATGCTCTGGGACATTATTGACTTCTCCACACTTTGCTTTCTTCAGGGTGAAACTTCGACCACTTGCATCTTTTCGCTTCCTGTGTACAGTAACTCCCGCAACTTTGCTCTATAATTGTTTAGCTTGTTATTTATGCTGATCAACCATCCCTCATAACCCTTTCCCTTAAGGCAGGGATAATTGGAGATCAGTGCAGATGCAATGGAGTACATTTCCTGATTGTCAGGATATGCCTTTATCTCAAAAGCTGCCTGCACAATTTTGCCAAGAATCTCAATTTTCATGTCTCTAGCCACATCAATGCCAATTTTAGTTTTTTTCATATGCTTCATTTCCTCGGCATAGCTTTAGCTCAACATCAAATGACAGAGTTGGTATGTGGAATGGCATGGGCTATTCTGAGGTAGTGCATAAATAGCTTTGAACAGAAACTGGGGGGGGGGGGGGGCTGTGCAGGGATTCTACATTTCTGAGAGGAAGTAAACAAAACAAAGTCAAATTTCCGTGTTCATTTCCTCTGATTGATCCTTTAGCAAGGGATGTTTTTAGAATTGGCTTTGGTTTGCTGACCTTGTCAGAATACTTGTAAACAAATGTTTTAATGGAGTGATTTAATCGATCAAGAGTAATGTAACCTTTTGGAATAAAATCTCTGAGGCACAAAGATAATTCCACAGGTATTACCCCTTCAAAGAGATCATGTAAAATGTCTGTGGAAATCCAGTCACAGGATGAAAGAATCTTAAATGTTTACTCAATGCACACTTACTATTTATAACAATTACCCTCAAGAGAGTATCACTCTGCTTTAGCTGCTCCACAAATGAATCATACTGATCACAAACTATGCCTTCGACTTTCTGGAACTTACTGAGACCTGGATATGCGCACAGAACACTGCTACACTAGCTGCTCTGTCTTCTACCTATGCTTTCTCTCACTCACCAAGAGAAACTGGGAGAGGTGGTGGTAGAGGTTTACTGTTGTCACAGAGATGGTGTTTCACACCTCTCCCTTTGTGTCATCTAACCATGTCTTCTTTTAAATTCCATGCAGTTTCAGTTACTTCTCCAATCAACCTCTTCATCATTGTCATCTACCGCCCTCCTGGTCCCCTTGGAGACTTCCTAGAAGAGATGGACACACTCCTCAGTACTTTCCCTTCTGACAGAACCACTCTGACAGTTCTTGGTGACTTCAACCTCCCATCTGACAAACTTCAGTCATCTTGCCTCATCACACCTTGCACTGCACCACACTGTCTAAGATACTCCAGCACTGCTCGACTGGTACCACCTTCTCTCAGAATGAGAGGTAAGTATACTTCAAGGCTCTTCTCTGTTCTGGCACCGAGGTGGTGGAATGAACTTTCCCTAGATGTCCAAACAGTCCCTGGCTATCTTTAAGTGACGGTTGAAGACCTACCTCTTCCTGAAACATATACAGAAGGGGTCATTAAGAATGCGCATCAGGGGAAAACAGATCCCACAACTTGCCGCAGCAAAACGTGGCATGTACCGAAGTCCTCTGGCACATGAAGTACATTACCCGTGGGGGGCAGTCGTGTTTTATTCCCACTTCTAGCGTTTACTGAAGCCATTAGAACCCTTTTTAAGCATATTGTGTATGTACAGTTCAAAGAGAAATAAAATATGAATTATTCAGTTATTGATGGTTTTTACATGCTTGTTTGGGTGTTTGAACATTACTGTAGGGTTTATATTGTGTTGTTAAGTTCAAAGGATTTTTTAACGTTAGTCTGGTGAACACTACTAAGGACATAAAACATTTTTTGACAGGTAATTTATGTAGGATAAGTTTACCACTTAGATAGCTGCCTCTGTGTTTTGGTGCACTTTGTTTGTATTGGTTTTGTGTTCATTAGAACAGTTTTCTGTGTTGGTACCGGGAGCTCATTCACCAGAAAAGAGCTCATTAACATCAGAGCTTCAGATCCTAATAACTTTCATTTCATGAGTTTATTAATACATCTGTGATTTTACTTGACATTCTGGTCAATGGTTCTCCAAACGTGAAACCCTGGACGCTCGTGCACCTCCACAGGTATCGCACACTACTGCCGGGAATATTTCCCTCCAATGTGTGTTCACTGTGTAAAATTTTTTTTACAAATTACAGCTTCTGCTGGAAAAAAAAACGAGACCGTTCTTCGTCCTCCGTTATGCGCTTCATAGCAACGTGGCTGTGTGAACGGATACCGGACTCTGCACTGCAGCTGGCAGTATTCCAGAGAGCAGACCACAACATGGGGGCAAGATGAAGGGTGAAGGAATTAGTTTTTACATTAACAGTTTTTGGTGCAGCGATGTGATAGTGATTCATCTTGAGTCTTTTTTTTTATAACCTATAAATTCTTCTACTCACTGTGCAAGTTCATTAATTCATTCATTCTGGACGGTGTTTAAATTCCACTGCATACCAATGTGCAGGATACACAGTGCGCATGTGCCGACCAGATCCAGTGTGTGGAGCGCACACAACCAGACTCATGTATTATTGAATATACATATATATATATATATATATATATATATATATATATATATATATATATATATATATATATATATATATATTATACTATTTCACACCTGGAAAAGGCTGGGAGCACTGCGAAAATCATGTTTTTTGACTTCTCTAGTGCTTTTAACACCATACAACCTGCACTCCTGAGGGATAAGATGGTGTACATGGGAGAGGACCATAATCTGTCTGCCTGGATACTGGACTACCTCACAGACCGACCACAGTATGTGAGGACTCGTGACTGTGAGTTTGCCATGATTATCTGCAACACTGGAGCCCCGCAGGGAACGGTTCTAGCCCCGTTTCTCTTCACCGTCTACACTGCAGACTTCATGTTCAGCTCAGCAACCTGTCACCTATAGAAGTTCTCTGATGACTCTGCCATCGTCGGTCTGATCACGGATGATGATGATGACAGAGAGTACAGAGGACTTATACAGAACTTTGTGGACTGGTGCCAACGGAGCTGCCTCCAGACAAATGCGGGGAAAACCAAAGAACTGGTAGTGGATTTCCGTAGGCACAAACAAACTTTATCACCAGTGAACATTCAAGGAAAGGACATTGTGAGAGTGGACTCTTACAAATACCTGGGTGTTCACCTAAACAACAAACTGGACTAGACAGACAACACTGAGGCAATTTACAAGAAAGGGCAGAGCAGACTCTTTCTGCTGAGGAGACTAAGGTCTTTTGGAGTGCAAGGAGAGCTACTGAAGACCTTTTTTGACTCTGTGGTGGCCTCAGCCATATTCTATGGTGTGGTCTGCTGGTGCAGCAGCATCTCTACTGCAGACAGGAATAGACTGGACAAGCTGATCAGGAAGGCCAGCTCAGTCCTGGGGATTCCCCTGGACACTGTACAGGAGGTGGGAGAAAGGAGGATGGTAGCAAAACTATCATCATTGCTGGAGAACGCCTCTCACCCCCTGTATGTAACCGTTACATCGTTGAGCAGCTCCTTCAGTGACAGACTGTTACTAAGTACCTAAGTGTCTGAAGGAGCGTTACAGAAGGTCTTTTCTCCCTGCTGCTATTAGACTTTACAATCAAAGCTGCTCCCAGTAAAAAACAGTCACCAAAATACAACACTGTTATTACTTTTTAGCTGTGCAATAACATTACCTGTGTGCAATATTACATGCAACATGTACAATATTACCTGCAATACGTGCAATACCACCTGTGTGAAATACTACCTGCAATGCATACTTTTTTATTATTCCCTTATTTGTATTTATACATTGTACTGTGTATATACTATATATTATAGTATGTGTATATTCTTTTTATATGTTAGCATTTATTTTTATTTCTTTCCTTTGCTGCTGTAACAAAAATTTCCCCACTGTGGGACGATTAAAGGTATATCTTATCTTATCTTATCTTGTCTTGACTTGTCTTTTCTTGTCTTGTCTTGTCTTGTCTTGTCTTGTCTTGTCCTTGGCAAATGGGTGGATTTCCCGGGGTGGTACTGGGTAGCAACCGTCACCATAAGAAAATGACCCAAAAAAAATACTCATAAATAATGGAAAGAAATCTCATTTTTCTAATAAAGTGTAGTCCAAACAAACAAGTCTTATGTACTGCTTGGTTTTGGTGAATCAAACACACAACGATCAATGCAACCACCCCGATCAGTAATCACAGACAAATGAATTTATTCTGATCTTTGACCATGTCATGAACCATCTAACTCCTGCATACAGGCAAAAATCAAAGCTCTCCAAACCTGTTGTTTTGACATCAGCCTGGATAAGGATTACAGTCGCTTTGAAAGACAATGGGACAGCTTGAATATCATACACCATCAACTTCACCTCCCCCACTACAGCAGGGACTGGGGCCTCTACATAGCTAAACACCTTAAACCTTTAAACCCACTGACAACAACACTCTCCAACCTGAAGAGAAACATTAGCAGAGCTTTTAAGAGACAGAACCCCCACAAAGCAGCCAGACCAGACTCTGTTTTCCCATCCAACCAGAAGTACTGTTCTAAACAGATATCTCCAGTGTTATCTTCAACACCTTACTGGAGATATGCCACATGCCATCCTGCTTCAAAAACTCCATCATTCCTGTTCTCAAAAACTCATTACAACTAAATTACAAACTGAATGAGTCCTTGCAACTGGTTCAGATGTGTTATGCTGTATATTCCAAAACCGCTAACTTATTTTTCTATATAATACAGTGTTATTTTTATGTTTGGTACTTTTTTAAAATGCAGTTTACAATTTTTTTTCCATTTGAATAATCAAACAAAGTCTTTAAGACAGTGTGGAAGCCTTTGTCTAATATTTATTTTCCCAGCAAAACATAAAATAAAATTAACAAATATTAAAAAGGTTTTAGTTTAATTTACTGAACACATAAATATGATAAAATCGTCTTGTCAAAACTTTTATTTTTTGAAAGTGGTCAGACATGTAGACCTCAGATTTGTTTCTTTTGGGGCATTAGGCTACAGTTTCCCATTGGGGAACGAGACGCTGCATCGTAACGCTTTGGGAATGCCCCTGCGTTGTCCATGCTCTGAACCATGTGTGAAATCTGGCCAATAGGCAAAACTTGACTTCATCGGCGAGCGACGTCATGTAAACCAGGAAGCTACAAAATGGCTGTGTGGTAGTATCGACATTAGTTTCTGCTCATTCAGGTAAGCGCTTTGTGTGTGTTATCTGTGCAGTCATGAGTTTACATGCAGGCAGATTTCCAACCGATGTGTTGTTTGCTTAGCTTAGGAGCATGCTTAGTCGGCTCTTAAGGGGATTGGCTATTAGCATTTTAGCCATGTGGCTATGCGCTCCCGGCTGCTGGCCGAGCTCCCGTTCCCCGGAGAGAGCGCTCGTTCGGCGGTTCCTTCTCCCGGTGCGTGTAACCCGGTGCTCGTATTTCTTCCTCCGAGGTGGGAGAATTTTCAGTGAGCGCTCTCCCTCGCAGCTCGGTCCCGCTTTGCCGAGGCTAGCGGCACCGGCGGTCATGTGGCTCGCAGGGCGATCTGGCAGAAGGCTTTTAGTCAGATGAGACCACTCCAGCCTCCCCTGCCGGGTCGAGCGCCTGCTCTTTCGGTGGATGCATGCCTGGCAGCTGCTTCTTCTCCCGGTGCGAGCAGCACGGCGTTACATGTCTCTCCCTCTGAGGAGGAAGGGATGGGGGACGCTAGCGAGCCCGTGGACTCCTCACAGCCCTGTGTTGTACAAGGTGCTCTTTGAGGTCATGACATGGCCGTGTCGAAGCTTGAGCTAGCTTGGCCGGTTGAGGAGCAGAAGCAGCGCGCACCTAGTGAGGAAACTTACAGATCATTGGACAAGACACCTGTCAGTCAAGATATACAGGTGAGTGACAGGTGTCTCGTCCAATGATCTGTAAGTTTCCTTTCACAAACTACCTACCTTTTCCGGTTTGACTGAATCGTTGCACGAAACACATTAACAAATCCAAAAACACAACGACAAATCCGACAAACCGGAAAAGTTAGGTATAGTTTGCGAATGGAAACCTACAGATCATTGGACGATCATTGGACATATAAATATACATATAAACTATACCTACCTTTTCCGGTTTGTCTGAATTTTGTCGTTGTGTTTTCGGATTTGTTAATGTGTTTTTGAATTTGTTAATTTGTTTTCGGATTTGTTCATTTGTTTTCGGATTTTGTTAATTTGTTTTCGGATTTGTTAATTTGTTTTCAGATTTGTTATTTTGTTTTTGAATTTGTTATTTTGTTTTTGGATTTGTTAGTGTTTTCTAATTTGTTAATTTGTTTTTGGATTTGTTAGTGTTTTTGGATTTGTTAATTTGTTTTTGGATTTGTTGTTTTGTTTTCGGATTTGTTAATGTGTTTTGCACTTCTCGGCCACCGTAGCTTCATTCTGAACACCCTGGTGGCCACTCCTGGCCTGATCTGGTGACGCTGTAGGTAAGGGCAATCGCTGGCGGGTTCAGGAGACCACGGCAGCATTTCAGTTTTACTTCCCCGCCGCTCCCGTGGGGCTGCTCGGCGGCAGCCTCGGCCTGGTATGTCCCGGCACCGCATAGCCTGGAAAGAGAGCGTTGCCACCCGGTTCCCGCCGGGAGGTCCTAGGGGCCAATGGCGATGCTCTAGGCCCAAGGAGGAGCTGGTCGACCTGAGGATCGTCCTTGCCTCTAATAAATGGGCCATGGTGCGTAAGTCCTGATGGCTTACATCTTGGAGTGCGGTATACACCTCATGTTCTGGTGCCCGTCCCTCCCCGGCACCACTGGGCGGCTGGTTTGTCAGCCCTGCCACAGGATGTGTTTCAGGGCGCAGCCTCCCTCCAGCGGTTTAATCCCTCTATTTCCGCTCAAAAGTTTGTTGCAGATGGGGGAGACCCCGCACCACTCAGGAGGCTTCAACGGCCACAGTACGCTGCTCCAGCCATTTGGGTTCAGGAGGACGGTCTGCTAGCCCTGCCATGGGACGTGTTTCAGGGCACAGCTTCCCTCCAGCGGTTTGCTCCCCGTATTTCTGCCCGAAAGATCGCTGCGGATGGTGGAGATCTGCCGCCTCTCAGGAGGTGTTGTCGGCTGCAGAGCACCGCTCCTGCCGCTCTAAATGGGTCAGAGGCCAGCCCTGAGGGGTTGGTTCCCCTGTGGAACTTTGTCAGTCTGGGAAGGCTGCCAGAAGTCTCCCGGTGGGTCCTGCATACTGTAGAGAAGGGCTACACGATTCAGTTTGCGTCTTCTCCTCCCCGGATCAACGGGATGTGTCCCACCCTGGTGGGACCCGAGCAGGCTCTGGTCCTGGAACAAGAGGTGCGCACTCTCCTGAGGAAGCGGGCCATCGAGGTGGTGTCCCCCCCCCTCTGTCAGAGAGTCAGGCTACGACAGCCCGTACTTCGTTGTTCTGAAGAAGGATGGTGGGTTGCGTCCCATTCTACATCTTCGCTCCTTGTACCGTTTACTTATAAGGCTTGTCACATTAGATCTGAAGGACGCATGCTCCCACGTGGCCATCCTTCCCGCACACAGGAGGTTCCTGAGGTTATTTTCGGGGCGAAGCTTACCAATATCAGTCCTCCCGTTCGGAACACTCTCACCCCGTACCTTCACAAAGTGTGTGAACACAGCACTGACCCCGCTGCAGCTCGAGGGCATCCGCATTTTGAATTATATCAATGATTGGTTAATTTTGGCTCGATCAGAGCTCCAGGCGGTTTGGCATCGAGATGTCGTTCTCGCCTGCATGGAGGAACTGGGGCTAAGACTGTACGCCGCCCTCTGTGGAGGATCTGTGGAGCGGGCCACGTCTACTGTGGCACATAAATTGCCCGGAGATGATGGCTGTGTTTCTGGGGTTAGAACACTTCCTCCTGGACTTGAGGGGTCACCATGTGTTGGTCTGCACGGACAATACAGCGGTGGTCTCGTACATCAACCACCAGGGGGTTCTCCGGTCTCACCACTTGTACAAGCTGGCGCGAGAGGTCCTCCTGTGGTCCCAGGACAAACTCCTCTCACTGAGAGCCTTTACATCCCTGGACGGTTGAATTGCAGAGCAGACACCCTGTCGAGACAATGGCTGAGGCCTGGGGAATAGAGACTCCACCCCGAGGTGGTGGAGCAGGTATGGCAGAGGTTCCACAGAGCCTAGGTGGTTCTGTTTGCAACCCGGGAGACTTCGCACTGTCCCCTCTTGTTCTCTCTCTCTCTCTCTCTCACCCAGCACGTTAGGGCAGGATGCCATGGTACAGTCGTGGCCGAGGCAACTCCTGTACATACTCCTGTATGACTTCCCCCCAACCGCGATGCTCTCGGAAGTTCTGAAGAGAGTTCGCAGAGAAGGAGTCCGTCTCCTGGTAGCACCTCGATGGCCGGGCAAGCCATGGTTTGCGGACCTGGTGTCCCTCCTCGAGGGCCCCCTGTGGAAAATTTCTTTTCAGGTGGGATCTCCTCTCGCAGGCAGACAGAACCCTGGTTCACCCCCACCCTATGGCTCCCACACGATCTGTCGTGCTACAGGCATTCTGTCCTCCTCCATTTCTAGCCCCCGGCAAGGAGAAACAGAACCGACTGTGTCCCGTTCGAGCACTGGACACTTAACTCCACAGGAAAAGTCCATGGAGGGAGTCGGCCCTAATAGGAAAGGCTTCCTGGCCAATAAGCGAGTCCACTGGTCTCCCCGCTCTGCTTAGTGTCAGGACTCACTCCACCTGGAGTGTGGCGGCCTCTACAGCCTGGTCCGCTGGAGTGTCACTCCAGGACATTTGCAACGCTGCAGGCTGGTCCACCTCACTGACCTTTGTTGGGTTTTATAGCCTCAACCTCAGAGCCACTCCGGGCTCCTTTGTCCTGCGTGCAGGTGCCGAGGCCCTCACTCATTAGGCAGGGTCTGGTCAGTGTGGCGTGATTGGACACTTGTTCCCAAACCATTATGTCGCAGCTCGTCTCTGGGTTACGTATGTAAACCTAGTTCCCCCGAGGGAACGAGAGGCTGCTTCTCCGTGCCACACTCCCTGCATCCCTGCAACGCTTACCTCTGTCTTTTGCAGAAGCTACTGTCGCTACCAACGCACAGCCATCTTGTAGCCTTCTGGTTTATGCGACGTCGCCTGCCGATGATGTCACGTTTTGCCTATGGGCCAGATTTTACACATGGTTCAGAGCACGGACAACGCAGGGGCGTTCCCAAAGTGTTATGATGCAGCGTCTCGTTCCCTCGGGGAACTAGGGTTACATACGTAACCCAGAGACGTTTTTAGCTACTACATTCCAGTGTGTCAATTCTTGTCAATTGTTTTAGAAGTGTTTACAACAGTTAGTGTAGTATGGCTTTTTTTTAAAAAAGAGGGAAACTTATCGTTCCTTTCTAAGAAGTTTGTCAATTCTGTCTCCTATTAGCTTGGAATTTTAGAATTGGAGAATTAGGTTGGAATTTCCTGAAAACAGCATCAGAAATTGCTTGACGCAGGTTGGAAGGCAGTGCGTTTTTCCCCCTGGAACCACCATAGTTCACCAAACCTGCCCAGTTCTTATAAACGTTAAGCAAATTTAACCTTTTAAACAAACAGATAAATAATTTGCACTTGGTCTACTATCTGATCCTGCTGAATCAAGATGCTGTTGTTTCTCGATCTCAATGGACACGTGATTTAAAATAACATCAAGTAGAACCACTCCATGTACAAGAGACCAGCAAACATGATAGTAAGAATGCAAAGCATTTCTTGGGTTTCAGGCAGTCTCAAACAGATTGATGACATTGCTGAAGGACAATACTGTGATGTGTTGGGTGGAGGAGAAAATACAGAATATTCCTGGGTTAGGGTTAGGGTTAGGGTTAGCACTGTGAGGGTATGGTCAATCAGAGGTGTAGAGGCCGCTGGTAGAAAACCAAAATCGACATCATCCAAGTGTCCACTGGCTGATGTGGAATTGTCTCCAGCAGACTCATGGATTAAAGAAGTCCAATTTTCAAACAACTGTTGACAGTCACTTTGAATTTCAGAAGAGTTGTCATCAATAAAGGAACATCGACTGGATTGTTTGTGGACGTGGACTGATCGTTTGTCGGTCGATGAGACTGGAGTATCCTCTCATTCAAATGTGCTTCCAACCAACCAACCCTTGCCTCCAACCCTTGCCTCTTGAATTTGGACATTGCTTGTTTTCTTTTCCAGAGTAAAGTTGTCAGGCGCGAGCAAACGAAGCGAGAGCCAAATGAAAAACAACGGGTTTTAATGGCTGGCAAACACGTAGCGAACACACTCAGAGAGTCCAACAGGAAACAATAACGGACGCTTGTGAGTTGTGAGTGAGGGGTTTAAGTAGGCAGGCGGTTAATGAGACCCAGGTGTGCCGCCTTAGTAAGCCGGTGATGAGCTCCGGACGGGCGGGGTGCGCACAGGCGAGGAAGCAGGGAGCTCCCTGACAAAAGTAAAGTTCACATTAAAAGCAAAGTATTTTTTGGCCAATTCATGTGATTTGTGTAGAAGGAATTCATCCAAAAGCAGCAATAACAATTTGTCAGCACAACCCGCTGTAAGAACTTTAGAATTTAATCCGATGTACTAAGTTTAACAAATGTATTACACATAATACAGAAAAAACACAAAATAACAAAAACTTTAGCTAAAAATAATTAATATTTTTCACAAAAATTAAAAAATAAATTGTCATTTATTAGGCAAATAACAAACAGAAACTTGAATATGTTTTTAAGCCCAAGTCAGAAAATAAGATTTTATACCCAACAGTAAGAATTTAAACAAGCATAACTTTCTACCATTAAAACATATTTCTCCAGTAATGACTGCAAGTAAATAACTGTAATTGGTCATCTGAATAAAAATAATAAAGGCCTTTTCTGCCTTTGTGTATTATCAGTAATTTAGCATTAAAAAATATTCAAGACTAAAGAACTTTGTCCCTTAAAATGATGGTATTAATGTTATTGTAACAGAAGACATGCGGCTCTTTTCAAGATGACTCTGGTTTTTGTTTGATGTGTGTGAAGTGTCAATCTTTTCTCACCTTAAATTTTTTTTTTATCTACTAAGTGCCCATTCAGTCATTTGTCTGTAATGTCTTGTTTGTATGCTTCATTAATGTTTTGTCCTTGTTAAGTAAAACTACAAAACTATAACCTATTATTATACACTTAATTCCCTTATGCACTTTGTCTTTTTGCACGCAAGGGCAGTCATCTTTAAATAAATAATAATGAGCTGGTAGGCAAGTTATTTCTAAAATAACTAACAACTGAATCTATTTAAATATATATTTTTGTTACATATAATTCATTAATAGTTGTGTATTCTTCTGTACACATGATCTCCCAAATACCATGCATTGGCAGCGCAATAACCTGTTTAGAAAACTAATAATGATCCGCTTTACACTCATGCACTCGTGTAAATAGATTTTTTTTTTATGTCCGTAATACCATGTAAAATATTTGGTATAATATTATTTAATTTATATTTTATTGTGGATATTTTCTCACAATCAGAACATTAAATGCAATTAATAATTGATCAAACTATTAATTATTCAGAATGATTTAAAAGTGTTTATGACCAATTTGTTCGGGCCTGTAGATGAAGTATGTTGTTCCATGCGCCATCTGGCGGCTATTCTGCAAAGATCAACACATGTAGTTCTTCTTCTTTCGGCTTCTCCAATTAGGGGTCGCCACAGCGGATCATCCGTCTCCATACCCGCCTGTCCTCTACATCTGCCTCTTTCAATTAGCCACCTGCATGTCTTCCCTCAACACATCCATAAACCTCCCACTTGGCTTTCCTTTTTGCCTCTTTCCTGGTGGTTTCATTCTCAGCATTCTCTTACCGATATACCCCATGTCCCTCCTCTGCACATGTCCAAACCATCTCACCTTATCTTGTCTCCAAAACGTCCTACATGCACTGTCCCTCTAATAAACTCATTTCTAATTCTGTCCATCCTCGTCACTCCCAACGAAAACCTCAACATCTTCAGCTCTGCTACTTCCAGCTCCACCTCTTGTCTTTTACTCAATGCCACTGTCTCTAAACCATACAACATCTTAGGTCTCACTACAGTCCTATAAGCGTTCCCTTTCACTCTTGCAGATACTCTTCTATCACAAATCACTCCTGCTATCACTCTTCTCCACCCACTCCACCCTGCCTGCACTCTTTTCTTTACTTCCCTAACACACTCTCCATTACTTTGCACTGTTGACCCCAGGTAACTAAACTTCTTCACCTTCAGGAGACTCCTGTCTGACCTCGTCCGTTACCCTGTCAATCACCACTGCAAACAGGAAAGGGCTGAGAGCTGATCCTTGATGCAGTCCAACCTCCACCCTGAACCCGTCTGTCATTCCTATTGCACACTTCCCTGCTGTCACACTGTCCTCATACATGTCCTGCACCACCCTCACATTCTTCTCGGACACACATGACTTCCTCATACAATACCAATTATCACCCAGCATAAAACCTTTAATTCCAGAACGCAGTTTTCTTGACAAGGGCTCAATGGCCATGGAATACAGCATCCCTGACAAAACACAACCCTGCCTTATACCTCTTCTAACATTAAAAGGAGCACTCAAACCACCATTAATCTTCAATATGCTTTCAATGTCTCATTACATCACTTCAATCATTCCAATAAATGTCGAACCAAATCCAAAAGCATCTAGAGTATTTCATAAGTACTGATGCTCTACACGATCAATAGCTTTTTCCTGATCAATCGAAATAAGACCCAAATCTAGAATAAGATGACTAAGAATGTCTAGAATGTCCTTGATAAGACCAATGCTAGCCATAATAGATCTGCCAGGCACACAATAAGTTTGATCTGGATGATGTGTCCCATCACATTTTTTTGGCCAGACTTTTGGAGAGGATTTTTAGATCGGAACAAAGTAGACTCACTGGTCGCCAGTTCTTTATCTCCTGTAGGTCACCCTCTTTGGGCAGCAAGGTAACCACAGTCCTCCTGCAGTTTAGAGTATATAAAAATAAAGACATCACTGTAACAGTAACTGCAACAACTCTTAAAAATCTTTATATACTTTACATACTTAAATAATAGGTATGTTAAAAAACATTTTAAAAAGCAAGTTAAAAAATACTCTAGACACATAGAATATGGCTTTTTAACGCATTGCATTTTTTAAGTCTATTTTTGGAGTAATTTTATTTCAATTAAGTTTTTTGTTTTCCCAGGATGATTTAAAAATGTTAAAATATTGAAATTTGAAACTTCCTCATCATTGTACAAATTGTGAATTAAAACAGAATGCAGTGTCCCAACTTTTTTGGAATCAGGTTTGTAGTAAATGTGACTGGTCCTAAACTAAAAGACATAACTGCTGTAGCATCCCTGCTGGGTCAAAGGTCAATACGTCATAAATCAATAATCGTGGAACTATGGATGAAGAGACTAACAGCTAAAGAGTGGGTACTTCTAAAAAGATTTGAAAAAGGAAATCTAACTCTAGATACAACAGATCGTTTTCCTAACATTGGATAACACCTGATTTAAAAGATAAGTGTGGCTTTTTGCTGAAACTAGATGGATTGCAGGATTTGGACTTGGATGAACGTATGGAAAAATTTAGAAATGTTTTGTCAAATTAATGTATAGAAAACTGTGATAAAACTGATAATGTATGGAGAGAGAATTAAATTGGGAGATTAAGTTAAATCAATCTGAAGGATTCTTTACAAACCACCATTAATAAAAAAGAAATAAATAAATACAAAAAAATAAATTAAAATAAAATTTTCTGGTGATTTGTAATGGATCATCTTAAAAAGACCTATTGATGTTACTGATTTTGTTTGTTATTAGTCTAAATTAAGCAGCGTCCCCTGGTGGTCTAGTGGTTAGGATGCCGCGCTCGCACCGCTGCAGCCCAGGTTCGATCCCCGGTCAGGGAACCAACCCCAGCCACTCTAAATGCCGGTCCCAAGCCCGGATAAATGGGGAGGGTTGCATTAGGACGGACATCCAGCGTAAAAACATGTGCCAAATCAAACATGCGGATGATCCGCTGTGGTGACCCCTAACGGGAGAAGCCGAAAGAAAGTTTATTAGTCTAAATTTAGCTTCTACAGTTAAAGTTTTGGCGCGAATTTGACACCTAATGCTTTTATTTTGGGTCCTGGAAATAACCGTAATCAAAGACACAAATGGCAGTTGATTCACTTTTTAAGTGGTCAAGCGAAAAGAGCGATTTTTTGTTTAAAGAAAAATCATGATAAACAAATCTCATGGCCAAGACATAATACTGCTTTTTAAGATTATTATCAGATCCAGAATGTTTGTTAAATTCAAATATTACAAAGATATGAATGTTCTGGATATGTTTACACTGCAGTGGTGTTTAAATAATGTTTTGTACTGTTGTGGAAGGTAACTTACATTTTTCTCTTCTGCTTTTGTGGCGCTAGGAGGTCCAACTTGTTCCTAACTGATGGGAAATTTAAACCAAATGGAGAATTACTAGTAGGATTTAAAAAATGGATTCAAGAACCTTAATAATGGAAACCGACTATGCCACCCTGGGGGCTCATTTACGGGGGATTGCCCTTTATAAAGAAATATTTAAGGCAACCAGGTTTGACTACTGCTGAGTCAGGACATGAGACAGAAGTTAAATGACAACACTTTATTAATAACTATTAAAATCACATAAAAACAACATAACCAACACCCAAGCCTGCTTAAACTCAGAATTACATCGGCATTCAGGGACAGGCATTAAGCTGGTTTAAATCCTACCTGTCCGATCGTTACCATTTCGTAGACTTAAATGGAGAGCTATCCAGGCTAATGCTAGTAAATAATAGCATGCCACAAGGTTCAGTTCTAGGACCCCTGCTTTTCACAATATACATGCTTCCCTTAGGAAATATTATTAGAAGGCATGGAATTAGCTTCCATCGTTATGCTGATGATACCCAGTTATATATCTCATCAAAACCAGGCGATACAGCTCAATTAACTCGGGTAACTGAGTGTGTTAAAGAACCCAGCCATTAGGAAGGCACAAGCCAGTGCACTCTTAGTGCCGGTCCCAAGCCCGGATAAATGGGGAGGGTTGTGTTAGGAAGGGCATCCAGCATAAAACATGTGCCAAATCAAATATGCGGGTCACGATTAAGAATTTCATACCGGATCGGTCGAGGCCCGGGTTAACAACGACCGCCACAGGTATCGTTAGCCAACAGGGTACCGGTGGAAATTGGGCTACTGTTGGCCGAAGGAGGAGAAGGAGAGGAGGAAGACGTCTACAGAGGCGACAGGGAAAGGAGAAGTGTAGGAGAGTGGAGGTTCGGGTTGGTACTTTAAATGTTGGCACTATGACTGGTAAAGGGAGAGAGATAGCTGATATGATGGAGAGGAGAAAGGTAGATATGTTGTGTGTTCAGGAGACCAAGTGGAAAGGGAGTAAGGCCAGAAACATTGGAGGTGGGTTTAAACTGTTCTATCATGGTGTGGATGGAAAGAGAAATGGTGTAGGGGTGATTCTGAAGGAAGAGTACAGTAAGAGTGTAGTGGAGGTGAAGAGAGTTTCTGATAGGGTGATGATCGTGAAGGTGGAAGTTGAAGGGATGATGATAAATGTCATCAGTGCCTATGCTGCACAAGTCGGCTGTGAGATGGAGGAGAAGGAAAGATTCTGGAGTGAATTAGATGAAGTGGTAGATGGTGTACCTAGAAATGAACGATTGGTGATTGGGGACTTTAATGGACATGTAGGTGAGGGGAACAGAGGTGATGAGGAGGTGATGGGTAGGTATGGCCTAAAGGAGAGAAATGTGGAAGGGCAGATGGTGGTAGATTTTGCTAAAAGGATGGAAATGGCAGTGGTGAACACGTATTTTAAGAAGAAGGACGATCATAGGGTGACCTATAAGAGTGGAGGAAGGTGCACACAGGTGGACTATGTTCTATGTAGGAGATGCAACCTGAAGGAGATTGGAGACTGTAAGGTGTTGGCAGGGGACAGTGTAGCTAGACAGCATCGGATGGTGGTCTGTAGGATGGTTTTGGAGGCGAAGAAGAAGAGGAGGAGAGTGAGGACTGAAAGAAGAATAAGATGGTGGAAACTGAAGGTGGAAGACTGTAGTGTGAGGTTCAGGGAAAATGTCAGACAGAGGCTCGGTGGTGGTGAAGAGGTGCTGGATGATTGGGAAACTACTGCAAGAGTGATGAGGGAGGCAGCTAGAAAAGTACTTGGTGTGACATCTGGAAATAGAAAGGAAGAGAAAGAGACATGGTGGTGGAATGAGGAAGTGCAGGAGAGCATAAGGGGAAAGAGGTTAACAAAACAGAAGTGGGATCGACAGGGTGATGAGAAAAGTAGGCAGGAGTACAAGGAGATGCGGCAGCAGGTAAAGAGGGATGTGGCGAAAGCCAAGGAAAAGGCATATGAGGAGCTGTATGAGAGGTTGAACACTAAGGAAGGAGAAAAGGATTTGTACCGATTGGCCAGGCAGAGAGATCGAGCTGGGAAGGATGTGTTGCAAGTTAGAGCAATAAAGGATGGAGATGGAAATGTGTTGACTAGTGAGGAGAGTGTGTTGAGAAGATGGAGGGAGTATTTTGAGCAGCTGATGAACGAGGAAAATGAGAGAGAGAGAAGGTTGGATGATGTGGAGTTAGTAAAGCAGGAAGTGGATAGGATTAGTAAGGAGGAAGTGAGAGCAGCGATTAAGAGGATGAAGAGTGGAAAGTCGGTTGGACCAGATGACATACCGGTAGAAGCATGGAGATGTTTAGGAGAGATGGCAGTGGAGTTTTTAACCAGATTGTTTAACAAGATTTTGGAAGGTGAGAGGATACCTGAGGAATGGAGAAGGAGTGTGCTGGTACCGATCTTTAAGCATAAGGGAGATGTGCAGACCTGCAGTAACTACAGGGGAATTAAGTTGATCAGTCACACCATGAAGTTATGGGAAAGAGTAGTGGAAGCCAGGCTGAGAGAAGAGGTGACCATCTGTGAGCAACAGTATGGTTTCATGCCGAGGAAGAGCACCACTGATGCCTTATTTGCTTTGAGAACGTTGATGGAGAAGTATAGAGAAGGACAGAAGAAGCTGCATTGTGTATTTGTGCATTTAGAGAAAGCGTACGACAGAGTGCCAAGAGAGGAGTTGTGGTATTGTATGAGGAAGTCAGGTGTGTCAGAGAAGTATGTGAGGGTGGTGCAGGACATGTATGAGGACAGTGTGACAGCAGTGAAGTGTGCAGTAGGAACGACAGACTGGTTCAAGGTGAAGGTTGGACTGCATCAAGGATCGGCCCTGAGCCCTTTCGTGTTTGCAGTGGTGATGGACAGGTTGACGGACGAGGTCAGACAGGAGTCTCCCTGGACTATGATGTTTGCGGATGATATTGTGATTTGTGGTGAGAGTAGTGAGCAGGTTGAGAAGAGCCTGGAGAGGTGGAGATATGCGCTGGAGAGGAGGGGAATGAAAATCAGTAGGAGTAAGACAGAGTACATGTGCGTGAATGAGAGGGAGGGCAGTGGAGTGGTGCGGTTGCAGGGAGAAGAGGTGGAGAAGGTAGAAAAGAGTGCAGGCAGGGTGGAGTGGGTGGAGAAGAGTGATAGCAGGAGTGATTTGTGATAGTAGAGTATCTGCAAGAATGAAAGGAAAAGTTTATAGGACTGTGGTGAGACCTGCGATGTTGTATGGTTTAGAGACAGTGGCATTGAGTAAAAGGCAGGAGGCGGAGCTGGAGGTAGCAGAGCTGAAGATGTTAAGGTTTTCGTTGGGAGTGACGAGGATGGACAAGATTAGAAATGAGTTTATTAGAGGGACAGCGCATGTTGGACGTTTTGGTGACAAGGTGAGGGAGGCGAGATTGAGATGGTTTGAACATGTGCAGAGGAGGGACATGAGTTATATTGGTAGGAGAATGCTGAGGATGGAGCCACCAGGTAGGAGGAAAAGAGGAAGACCAAGGAAGAGGTTCATGGATGTGGTGAGAGAAGACATGCAGGTAGTTGGTGTAAAAGAGGCAGATGTAGAGGACAGGGTGGTATGGAGACGGATGATCCGCTCTGGCGACCCCTAATGGGAGCAGCCGAAAGAAAAAGAAGAAGAATAAAGAACTGAGTGTGTTAAAGAAATAAGAGATTGGATGACCCATAACTTTCTACTATTAAATTCTGATAAGACGGAGGTTTTGCTCATCGGCCCAAAAACCAGTATACAGAAGCTCCAGTATCTCAACCTGCATTTAGACGGATGTTCTTTAACCACTAGTTCGACGGTAAAAGACCTGGGAGTTATTTTAGACAGCAACTTGTCTTTCAAAAATCACAACCAAGTTACAAAAACAGCCTTCTTTCACCTTAGAAATATTTCTAAGCTAAGAAACATGTTATCTATATCTGATGCAGAGAAGCTCGTCCATGCGTTCATAACCTCCAGACTAGACTATTGTAATGCATTACTAGGTGGATGTCCTGCATCATTAATAAACAAGCTTCAGTTAGTTCAGAATGTGGCAGCAAGAGTTCTTACAAGGTCAAGAAAATATGATCATATAACCCCAATCTTATCGTCCTTACATTGGCTTCCTGTTAAGTTTCGAATAGACTCCAAACTACTACTTCTTACTTATAAAGCACTAAATGGTTTGGCTCCCATGTATCTCTCCAGTCTTTTAACACGCTACAATCCGTCACGCTCCCTGAGATCTCAAAACTCTGGGCTTCTAGTAGTTCCTAGAATAGCAAAGTCCACTAAAGGCGGTAGAACATTCTCACATTTAGCTCCTAAACTTTGGAATAGTCTTCCTGACAGTGTTCGGGGTTTAGACACACTCTCCCAGTATAAATGTAGATTAAAAACATATCTTTTTAGAAAGCCTACACATAACACGTCTCACATCATAACCTTGTGCTCCAGAAAATCTGATCACATGCACATTATCAACTTGTGCTGTTAATATCATGAACAGCAGCTACGCTAATTTCTCTCCACTGCTTCTCTTTCTCTCCCCATCCTGAGGCATCCTGAGGTTTGGCCAGCCCCAGTCACGTCCCACCTCATGAAGATTATGGACCTTTGAAGAAGTAGATGCCGAACTTGCAAACATCCCGTACCATCTAGAGACGTACCAGTGCCAATTGGATCCCACTACATGTGTGGAGTTTTGACACTGGACCTCCTGGAGTTTAAAGGCTCTGGCATGGAGAAGCTGGTGCTGGATCTGTGATGATCACAAATGTTGAGCTCAGTAGCTCCTAGTTTTATACCCTTAAAGACTGTATAAGACTGTAGAAAGAACATTACTTATAATCTTATACTCCAGTACTCATGCTAGTTCTCACTCTCCAGTGTTCTGTATTGTTGAAAGATTTATGATCAAACTCTTGATGTCACCCAAATGAGGATGGGTTCCCCTTTTGAGTCTGGTTCCTCTCAAGGTTTCTTCCTCATAGCATCTAAGGGAGTTTTTCCTTGCCACAGTCGCCACGGCTGCTCATCAGGGATAAATGCACACCGTTCACATTGACTGTTGATTTCTGTAAAGCTGCTTTGAGACAATGTCTGTTGTGAAAAGCGCTATAGAAATAAACTTGACTTGACTTGACTTGACTTAAACTCGAGGGCTTAGGACCTTACTCTATTGATCTCCTATCCACAGCAAACACACATGCACTCATACGACATAACACCCCACCTGTTGGACACTGCACACCAAAGGAAACCACCACCAAGCAGAGAGGAACTTGTCCCTCACACTAGAACTGGTCACCCAGACACCTGGAGAGGAAGCAAACCGCAGTATTGTCAAGTCAATTTACCTGCTCACACACACAAACAAAATCACAACAAGAGATAAACAAAAATACACAAGCGCACAATGACGGCCGCATAAGCACAACAAAAGAAAATAATACATATATAATTTTATTATTTATGTATTATTATATATATAATATAAAACGCGTGTAGTCTATTACCATGCAAGCATTCAGCTCCTTAGCTAATCCGGTAATCAGTAGCCACATCACTGTATGGCCAGGACATGCGTCCCATGCCAGTGCTCGGAACGTAAATAGAAGAGAACGCAGGTACAACAACGCAACACTGTCAGCATTTCAGTTACCCAACGACAACTCACTACAACGGCTCTCAGTTCTTCACTTCCTAATTATGAAAAAATAAATAAAGTTACTATATATACTATATACGACTTACCAGTTCAAACAGTTCACGGTGCACTGAGAATCTCAAAACAAGTATGTGGGGTGGTTTTAACCTGATAATCGCTTGATTCCTCAGTCCACACTAAAAAAAAAAGAAACCAAACCACCCTTAAAACCCAATCCACACAATCTTTACCGAACCTCACGAATCTCCCAGCTGTGCCAGATTTCCGGTGATGTCATCAGTAATCAGGGAAAACACACTTAAACAATACACCTACGGCTTCCATTATAGACCCAATAATTCAGTGGAGTTAAACACGCCCATCGTTCCGATTTCTCCACCCAACCATGTGACAGCCACCAATACCACACTTGGTTGAAGTGACACTTTTTTTTCCCTTATGATCTTTTCTTTGGTATTGTTATTGATTTAAGAAAAGTCTGTTAAAAAATCAGATCAATCTCTGTCTCTGTCTCTTTCTCTCTCTCTTAGGTTTCTCTGTAGGAGTAGAAATGTCCTCCAGAATGATTGAGTCTGTGAAACAGCACATAAAGAAAGATGAGAGGTGAGTGAAGGTTGTGTAAAAAATAGAAATGTTCTCACATTCACCAACACTAAACAGATCAGATTCTGATGTGTATCTGTGAAAAGTCTATGTCTATGTCGCAATTATAGAAACCATTAATACAACACAAAAACGCAATAAAACAATGCGTGGCATTACAGAGAGAGAGGCATTTTGCATATGGAGGGTGAAAACCATGTTACTAAAGCAATAAGCTCCAAACCTCTACAATACAACCACAACTGTGCACCTCAAGTCAAGTCAAGTCAAGTCAAGAGGCTTTTATTGTCATTTCTACTATACACAGTTGTACACAGTACACAGTAAAAACGAGACAACGTTCCTCCGGAACCCTGGTGCTACATTAAACAACATAGAGCTACAACACAACACAAAGCTAAATAAAGTGCATCGAGTGCAACCTAGTGCAAACAGTGCAGACAAAAAACAGTACAGACAGACAGACAACACAAGACAACACAAATCAAGTCAAAAAAACCAAATATAGCGCCGACCAGTAAACCTAAAAACTATACCCGGGAATGAATATAACCAGAACAATGTAGTGCAAAAAACAGCAGCAGTCAAGAGGTGCAAAAGACAGCATGTAAACAGTATAATAAAGTGAAAGGTGCAAAAAACAGCAGTAAGAGAGTGTAGTACGGTCAAGTATAAATAATAATAAATAAATAAATGGTGGTGGAATGGATTGAGATGGGTAATGAGTGTGTGTTAAGTGTTTAGTCCAGGTTGTACAGTTCGGTAACAGACATTGGAGTGAGTGTGTGTGTGTGTGTGTGTGTGTGTGTGTGTGTGTGTGTGTGTGTGAGTGTGTGTGAGTTCTGTTTCAGTTCTGTGTGTTGAGAAGCCTGATGGCTTGAGGAAAGAAACTGTTGCACAGTCTTGATGTGGCGGCCCGAATGCTTCGGAACCATTTACCTGATGGCAGGAGTGTGAA
>JAAIIK010017331.1:7500-13836 GCA_014706435.1 Silurus glanis | reverse complement strand
TCACACACCCCATCACACACACACACACACACACCCCATCACACACACACACACACACACACACACACACACACACACACACACACAATCATCATCACACACACACCAATTTTAACTCCCGCTCAGCCCCCGACAAACTGCGCCACCTACTGGGGGGCACAGAGAGCTGCACACTCGCAGTGTGTGTGTGTCCTTACAGTTTGAGAACAGCGAGGTTGGCCTCGAGGTCGTAGGCGTTTTCTCTCGCCTGAGTCTCGACGTAGCGCTCCAGTGTGGACAAATTCTCCGGATTATACCTACAACACACACACACACACGCGCACGCGAGAGAAAGAGAGAGAGTGAGTGTGTGTGTGTGTGAGAGAGAGAGACACTGTACAGTAACACTCCACTCCATCACTGTACAGAGATGTGCAGTTAGCATTAGCATGTTAGCTCTTTAGACAGTAAACTCACCTGTCTATTCCTCTTAAAAGTTTCGCGACATTTGCGCGCATCTGCTCAAACCCCAAAGCCATGTTTCACTAAAACCGCTCACACACGAGACCGCACCACACCGGAACTGAGCCCAAAAGGAACCGGAAGCAGTCCGACAACAAGAAAAGTCCGTAAGAAACAACAGCGGAGTTGAACAGCGAAGTTCCCTCTTAAAACATAAACTTAACTATTATTGTTTATTATTATTATTATTATTATTATTATTATTATGTTTGTCTCTGCGAGTTTCATTTGGAGATGAAAAATCTGATTGCGTTTACGGAATCAAATCCTTCAGAATCATTCAGTGAACGGATCCGAGTCACTGGAGTCAGTAGGGATTCCGCCTGCTTTGGCATGGAATTCCACTAAAGGGCACTCACCAAATCCTTAGAATTAATCGAATCCGTGGACTCGTGAATCTCATACATACATACATACACACACACACACACACACACACACACACACACACACACATGGATCGTCTGTTTCTCTCTGCGATGTGAGTCTGACGGTTCCGCTGAATCGGTTCAGGTGAATCGGTTCAGGTGAATCAGACAGGACACGGACCCACGAAACTGAGTGTGTGTTTCTGAACTACTTGTTCCTACAGTTACTTTCTTACAACAAAATTAGAACAGCTAAATAGTATAATTACTATTTATATTTATATATGATGTAGTTTATAAGTTGGTAAGAAAACCAAGGACTCCAGGGATCCGAGTAAATGAGAAAGATTCATGAAACCGGACCGGGTGATTTATTTGGCTGAATCCGGATTCACTCAGCTCCACTCTGATCCCACTGGTTCTGTTCAGTTCTTCAGTCTCTCTCACACACGAATATAAAAGTTTAATTACAGTGAGAATTTAAATAAATCTTCCATGATGACTATGAAAACACTGAGTTCTGTACATGATTAACAAAAACATTGTTAAAGGTTTTAATGTTCCTGTGATGTTTTATTGTATCATTAAACTCCAACAGTCACAACATGACAATATGCACGAAAGGAAAGAGAAGTCACAAAGCTGGTAAATTACTCCTCGGAGAATAACTGAATAAATGGAATATTACCCAAAAATGATTATTTCTAAACTATAAATTGAACGTTTTATAAAATACACTTTTTATTTGTTCTGTTTACAACCAAGACAAACAAAATCTGGGTTTAAATTGAGGAAGAGGAAAGAGCTGTCGGGTTTTCCAGGTGTGTGATGAGCTCAGGTACAGAACACCGATCTCCGACACACACACACACACCCTGATGATTAGGACGAAGAAGTCAAGTGTATTGCTGGTGTAGTGTGTATAAGGCTTGAACACAGCTTTGTGTTTATTAAACTGAGTGAAATAATTGTTTATCGACTCGATGTTTTACATCAGAACCTGAGAGAAATTAAATGGAGGCAAAACTGATTTATAATATAAAATAAGATTATAGCTATACATATAATTACAAAAACAGTGTACATATTTACTGTATATATATATATATATATATATCTCTCAGAGAAAAAAAAAAAAGACCAATAAAGTGAAACAAAAAAAACATTATATTTTATTTTTCATCTTTAACTGGTGAAAAATGTGACATTAAAAATAATACAAAATATAAAAGCACTCATAACACTAACACACACACACACACACACTCTGAACACACCCAACAAACGGACACCCTAATAACAGATTTTACCCAGAATTCCACACCAAACCTTACAGAAAATCAGGAGCCTTCATGTGTTCCACAAGTTTTTACTACTCACTAATCTCACACACAGTGTAAAAAAGTCTCCTCACACACACACATACACAGAGAGACAGACTGTATGATATGAGAGTGTGTATATCTGTAACTGTGTGTGTGTGTTAAGCGCGTTCTCCACGGATGCGACGTGCCAGCTGGATGTCTTTGGGCATGATGGTGACGCGCTTGGCGTGGATAGCACACAGATTAGTGTCTTCAAACAGACCTACCAGGTACGCTTCACTCGCCTCCTGCGCACGCGCACACACACACACACACACACACACAATTAAAAAGACTGACTCTTGACTGCTTCAGCTTCATTCAGGATCAGTAATGTCTATTAAATATGAATGATATGTTCATTAAAAGTGTGAGTGTGTGTTTTTTGTACCTGCAGGGCTCCAATAGCAGCACTCTGGAACCTCAGATCAGTTTTGAAGTCCTGAGCGATTTCTCGGACGAGTCGCTGGAATGGCAGCTTCCTGATCAGCAGCTCTGTGGATTTCTGATAACGGCGGATCTCACGCAGAGCCACAGTGCCAGGCCTGCGCGCA
The DNA here is from genome assembly GCA_014706435.1 of Silurus glanis. Classification (NCBI taxonomy): domain Eukaryota; kingdom Metazoa; phylum Chordata; class Actinopteri; order Siluriformes; family Siluridae; genus Silurus; species Silurus glanis. The sequence continues at coordinate 11,049 of JAAIIK010017331.1, read as the reverse complement.
CACACACACACACACACACACACGTTATTATGAAACACAGTATATCAGTATTACGGAAGAAGACCCGAGTTGGCGAGTTACCTGTAACGGTGCGGTTTCTTCACTCCTCCTGTAGAGGGTGCACTCTTCCGGGCCGCTTTAGTGGCGAGCTGTTTACGGGGGGCTTTTCCTCCTGTAGATTTACGAGCTGTCTGCTTTGTACGGGCCATAACTGCTCAATATCACCTGAAACACACACACACACACACACACACACACACACACACACACACACACATAAATATTATATTGAATCAGAATATATTCCATGAACCCAGACCAGTGAAATACTGATTTTATTATAAAATTCAATAGAATATAAACAGAATATATGAAAGTCCTAAGAGGCCATGCATAAGATTTCTTTCTTTCTTGTTTTCTCATGATTACTATATTATCTATGATGCTGTAATGATGCTGTCTATAGAACATGCTCTTATGCCAAATACACAGAAACATTTAGTGATCAAGAGGAATGTTCTGGATGCAGCAATGATAATATCCATAATCATTAGTGGCAGCAGGAACGTGGAGATAAAGTCATGATCACAAGAAAAAACGAAAGAAACAATTAGAATGTACGGCCTTTTAAGACTTCAGTAGGAATCTTCTGTAAAAAAAAAATAAAAAATAAATATTGCACTCAACAAATAAACAACTTTCAGCTTCAAAGCGACACTGCCGGCGTCAGCAGCCAATCAAAAGCCTCGCCGCAGCATTTCTGCCTATCAGACCGAAGGGCGGGACAAACGCAACTCTTAACAAATGAACACGCAGCGCCCACTAACCCAAGTACGGCTCATTTACATAACCCCGCCCCCCGAGGCCTGGTGTAAAGGCTAAAACTCAGACAAGCGAAAACAGAAGCGCGAAAAGAAAAACATTGAATTTGATCTGAAGCTCATGAGACACGTTTCACCGCGTATTAACGCTATAATACTGCTCTATTCCACACAGCACTGTAGTGAGGCTCACACACGGAGAGGGTGAAGGAGCTCTGTGATCGCGGTACCGGAGCGCGTTGTGCGGTGAGGGGAAACCGAGCTGCTGCTTTACCGCCACACCGCTTCATCTACAACCTTCATCTACCTGCTTGATTCACCCTCACGCCCTGCAATACCTCACAAATATACACATCTCTAATCACACACACGGTTTGTTCGGCTCGATTTTTCCTGACGCCCGCAGGCACATCACTAAGACTTACCGTGTTTATGGTTCAGACTGAAGAGAAACGGACGCGTTTGTGCTGAATGTCGCTTTAGTTTTTCCTTCGAATGTTCTAATTCTTGTTTTTATACCACCCATATTCCGAAAAGCTCCGCCCCCATTATCCGAGTAGTGGCAGCGTCTGAGATAAGAAGCTTGTCTCTGATTGGACAGATGTAGTGTCAATCCCAAACACGAGCCAATCCACACACAGGAGGAAACGTCTGTTCGGAATATGGGTGTAAAAAACAGCGCCTCAGAAGTACGGTTTGAATCTAAAATGGCGGGATTTTCCCATGATGCACCTCTGCCGGACAATCGCCTGACAGAAAATAATGACATTTATCTCAATTAAAATCACAAAATAATTAATAATAATAATAATAATAAAAACTGAATAAATTAAATACAACAGAGTTCCGTGTGAGGAAAACTATAGTGTTGTTTTAAAATGATTCAAGAAGAAGATTATTAATTAGAATGAATTATGTTTGCAATAAAAACAGCGCTGAACAGTAATAAAGTAAATGTTTCTGAACTTTAGTAGTTTTTGTGTTTTTGTATTTTACTGAAATTTTTCAGTTAAGGGAGATTTTTACTGTAATTTCACTACATTTCAAAGTCAGTATTTTACTTTTTACTACATTTAGTGAAATCAGTCTTTTCTTTTTATTTACGAAGATAAAAACGTAACCGAGTCACCAATCAGGATCGAGCGCACGCTCTGTTATACACGTGTTCTGATCGGCGCTCGGTGTGTCTACTGATCACCAACATACAGTTCAGCATCAGTTCAACATCAAGCAGAACATTTAGAGAGGAATAAATGATGAAGAAACTCCAGACTCGAACTCACCACAACACATGTGACCTCGTTTACACGTTTTATTAAAGAAGGTTTTGGGTTCATGATAATTATAATAGAAATCAATCAGTGTTTGAGTCATTAATATCATTCTATTAATAGATCAGTGTGCTGAGAGTCACATTCGAGTCTTTACACATAAACTGAGGTGATTAAGTAAAGAATCTTGTGATAAAAATGATAATATGAACATTATAGTTATAATAAATCACTACTTTGGATACTGAAGTACATTTGAAGGCAAAAACATTTGTACTTTTACTCAGTTTAAAGGGAAACTTTTATTGAATTTATATTTACTGAGTCTTTACTTTAACTTGGTTTGTGTACTTCATCAACACAGAGTGTAAATGTGAGGATTATAACGCTCCATTAACAGCACTTACACATGATTAAACGTTTAGAAGAAGATTAACATGAAAACTTCTCCTCTGGAGGCTGGTAGTAGTCTTCAGTAGACCAGCAGATACGAGTCTCACACAGCAGTGTCGCTCTCACTGTTTATTCAGTAAAAATCTCACATCATTTACACACAATACATTCCATCATAAGTGTGTTTGTCTCTCTCGCACCTCCACACACCTTCACTATGAGCCATACAGAAGCTATCTATAGGATTTTCTCTTTTCACTTCTTAATTCCCATGTTACATTTCTTACAGCCTGAGAGAGATTCCTGATGTCTGTGGTGTGAGAGACAGGAAATAATGCACCAGTGGATCGAAAAAGCCGCACAATGACAAGAAACAGGTTGATGTGCTGAAATCAGTGCAGAGAAGAAAAATGATTGACATTTCACCAAACAGATTAAAACTAAACTAATGAGTCTGTTTTAAAAATGTAAGAAGTAGAAAGTACAGATTTGTGTGTAAAAATGTAGAGTGAAAGTAAAAAGTCTAAAAAATAAATCTACTTAAGTGAAATAACAAAGTATGTTTACTTCACTACTTCACACCTCTGGTGAGGATGAAGAAGGTCAGTAGATGTATGGCAGTAGTTTATATGGAACTCTCCTGCTGTATTCTCTCCACGCTACTCTGTGTTTCTCTTTACACATCTCCTCCATCTCAGTGACTCGCTCCAGCAGCAGCTTCATGCAGAACAGCACAGGTACATACGGTACCACACTGCTGAACCCTGCACACACACGCACACACACACACGCACACAGCTTACACACTGCCAAAGCTTTCAGACTCTGTGTGTCTGTGTGTGTGTGTGTGTGTGAGAGAGTCCTAACCACAGAACAGAGTCCAGGTGAACGTCATCAGTAAATCTCCTAAGTAGTTTGGATGTCGGACCCAACCGAACCACCCGGACACCAGCAGGTTCTGACCAGATGGACTGATGATGGTCTCCAGATCTGCAGAATGAAGCTTTTTAGACTTTAGTGCTAATGTCGTATTTTAACTGCTAATTGAGATGCTGATGATACCT
>JAAIIK010017331.1:0-5000 GCA_014706435.1 Silurus glanis | reverse complement strand
CACAGTGTTATTAATTTCTCCTCACTCCCTATACCCTTTATTATATGTATGAGAGATGTATGTTCTGAGTCTCAGGCTGTTGTAGGTTGTTCTCATCATTAGAGTGTGGCTTTTACAGTACAGTGATCACACTCTACACTCCCGCAGGTCAGGATGAACTTCTCTCTGATGTGATACTCACATGTCCTACAGGAAGGTAGTAAAATCCTGCCTGGATCACAGTGAACAGCACCACCATGCCAACAGCACCCCAGTCCCAAACACACCACACAGTAAGGATGGAGGAGTCAGAAGAGGGATGACAAGCGTTCAAGAGTAACATGACCAAAACAGGCATCGACACACACACCAGGGACAGGTCTGACACACACACACACACACACACACACACACACACACACACACACACACTCACAAATTAAATTATTATTTACTGAATGTTTAAATAAATGTAAAAGACAAACAAATATTCTACAGCAGAAGTGTGTTTGGTGTGTTTGGGTTTTCGTGTATAAAATTATTTGCTTATGATAATTCTGAACATGTTAATGATGTACTTCACAAACATTTCTCTTTCAGATTTTATTCTCAGATGATCAGATGGCCTTACGCATGCGATTCCATTTACTGGGACTTTTCCTGCTGTTTTCCTCAATCACTCTGTTCTTCTGTTCATGAGTATTAAACACACACACACACACACACACACACACACACACACACACACAGAGTAAAATGAAGACCCCTGACTGCACAGTACAGTTTTAGAATCAGGTTTAGAGAAGAGTTTCAGTGAAACTATCTCTCAATAATAATAACAATAATAATAATAATAATAATATAATGATAAAAGATGTAATTATATGAAATATTGCAAACATTTTTATTTTGAATTGTATTAAACTTTTCATACCTGATTTTCCCACTCCTGCATGTTTGTGATCACACACTTCTGAAGATTAAAACATCACACACAAACACAAAGAAATATAAATATGGAAAGACATGTAAATATATCAGAATGATACTCCCACAGTTCCATCCTGGCTATGAGATGAGTTTGAAAAAGTTTTCCATGAAAAAAATCAGCATTGTGTGTGTGTGAGTATGTGTGTGTGTATATGTGTGTGTGTGCGTGCGTGTGAGTGCGCATGTGTGCGCGCGTGTGTGTGCGTGTGTGTGTATATATATACACTGGAGATCAAAATTAGAGAACAATTTATAAACAATTGAACAATTCTGAAATAATGTCATCTTCACTGCTCAACAGTTGAAGGAGTTTTTGTCCTGTCTATACCATGCTACCAGAACACCTTTTCCACAAAATAACTAAGGCATTTAAAAAAAACATTATTTTGCAGAAAACACACTGATCAAAATTAGAGAACACTTTCAGATACCTCCCAGTTATTGGTGTTAATCTGGTACCTGGTGCTAATTTCCTTGATTATCTGTAAATCCCTATTTAACTGGCAGCCTAACTTCCAGTTTCACTGACTCTGCAAGATGGTGGGCCGTTCTAAAGTGACTGAAAGCCTCCGGCAGCAGGTTGTCCACATGAAGGCCAAAGGGATGACCCTATCAGCCATAGCAAGATAAGTTGGTCGTTCCAAATCTGTGATTTCAAGAATATTGAATCTTTACAACATCACAAACTCATTCAAGTCCGCAAAGAAGGCTGGTCGTCCACGGAAGACAAATACAAGAGAGGACAGGATACTGTGGAGGATCTCAATGGGCAATCGTTTCCACACTGCAGCTGGAATTTCTCACCAGTTCAGCGCTGAACAGGGTAAGGATCTGTCTCGTCATATAGTGTCTCGACGTTTAAGAGCATTTGGACTGAAAGCCCACTCTGCAGTGACCAAACCTCTCATTAGCAGAAAGAATCAAAAGGCTAGACTAAGCATGTTGTGTGGACAGAGGAGAACTGGTCCAAAGTTCACTTCAGTAATGAAAGCAAGTTTAATTTATTTGGGTCCGATGGGAAACATTATGTTCGGCGACAAACTGGAGAAAGACTGAACCCAAAGTGTGTAAAGAAGTCAGTGAAAAGTGGAGGAGGAAGTGTCATGGTTTGGGGCATGTTTTCTGCAGCAGGAGTTGGGCCTCTTATACAGCTACATGGCAGAGTGAATGCAAATGTTTATCAGAACCTTCTTCAACAACATATGGTTCCTTCCATGCGTTCATCACCCAATCAGCCCGCAGTGTTCATGCAGGACAACGCTCCATGTCACACAGCAAAACGGGTAAAGCAGTTCCTTGAAACTGAAAACATTGAAATAATGACATGGCCTGCCCAGAGTCCTGATCTCAACCCAATAGAGAACCTCTGGAAAATCCTTGGTGACAAAGTTATGGCCAAGAAACCCACTACAGTCACCGAACTGTGGAGGAGCCTGGAAGAAAAGTGGACCAAAATCACACCAGAGCAGTGTGAGAGACTAGTGCTGTCCTGTGGCCGCAGATGTGCTGAAGTCATTCAGAGCAGAGGCCTGTACACTTCCTACTAATTGCTGACTGTTGTAACCTTCAGAAAAATTTGTTGTAATCTTTTTCCATGCTACAGTCATTGTTGTTCTCTAATTTTGATCAGTGTGTTTTCTGGAAAATAATGTTTTTTTAAATGCCTTAGTTATTTTGTGGAAAAGGTGTTCTGGTAGTTATTAGTATTATGGTATTATTTCAGAATTGTTCAATTGTTTATAAATTGTTCTCTAATTTTGATCTCCAGTCTCTCTCTCTCTCTCTCTCTCTCTCTCGCTCTCTCTTTATATATATATATAGGCCGGGTTCCTGTACAGCGGCTCGTTGGTCTAGGGGTATGATTCTCGCTTTGGGTGCGAGAGGTCCCGGGTTCAAATCCCGGACGAGCCCAACCTTTTAGAGTGATTTTATTTGCTTTGTGTCTCCTGTGTTCTCGGATCTATAGATTTATGGTTAGTGTGCGATGTAGAAAATAAAATAAAATAAACACACACACATACACACGATGACGTCACTGTGACTACAAACAGATTCTCAGGAATATTAGTAACAGTTCCTTATCACAGATACGTAAAATAATACAACAGAATTGACATTTTTACTAATTTAGCTAACAGATATTTTTTTGATAACGAAAGCAGGTAAAGGTGTGATGTGGTCAGCAGCAGCTGCAGATGTTTTACAACATATGTATCAAACTCAAGGCCCGTGGGCCACATCTGGCCCGATGTACAATTATATCCGGCCCGCGAGATGATTTTATAAAGATCTATTATTATTGTTATTAATGTCCCGGCGATATGAAGCGCTGATAACACAAACTACAGATCCCATAATGCAGCGCTTCAGCTGCCTTACCGAACACTAGACTACCTGGGAACATTCCAGCGTCTATCAAGTCGAGCTTCTGTTGATGTATTTAACCCTATTGTACAGTTATTGTGAAACAGCGCCTCACAGTGGTGAAGAGAAAAGTTGACTCTGAGTAGATGTTTACTGACACTGGCGGTAAACACGTGTGTGTTATTAGTGGAGCGAATGTGACTGTATTAAGGAATTGAATCTGAGACGGAACTACGAGACAAAACATCAGGAGAAGCTGAAGAACCTGAATGCAGAGCAGAAGATACAGAAAGTAGAAGAGTTAAAGAAGAATCTGACATTTCAGCAGACGTTTTTCACCAGAGCAAAATCCCAAAGTGAAGCTGGTGTGAAAACAGAGGAGAAATCAGAGGCACATCAGCCGCTTATTTACCGAGGAAGAGTTTCTGAAGAGCTGCATGATGAAGCTGTGACACGTCTGGTGTTTGACAGGAGATAATTTTATAGAGAGCAAAATATTTTAAGTTATTTAAAGTTTAAGTTGATTTATTCTGGAATAATATTCCTGTCTTTTTTATTCATATTTATATAATTATGTTAAAAAAAACATTTAGTTTTAGTGAGTTCAATAAATGTTTATCCTGTTCGGCTCGCGACCTAAAGTGAAACAGATGAAAGGTAGAATAAATCTCCCAGAGGTTGTTACCTTCACGTACCGCTAGAGGTCACTGTTTATCTTCCACTATGTGAGACAAAGGCGCTGCTTCCAAACTCAATTAATACTTTAGATAATTTAATTCAAGATAAAACAGAAGCTTCATTGAAACTTGTAATATGAATGAAACGACGACTCGATTTAGACCGAGGTTTTTATATGGTCCGTGTGGCACGCGCTTTGCAGGCCGGTTAGCTCAGTTGGTTAGAGCGTGGTGCTAATAACGCCAAGGTCGCGGGTTCGATCCCCGTACGGGCCACAGGTTCTTTTCTTTATGATCCTGAACATGGTGAGCGGAGAAACGAACCCACACACTGTGTACACTGAATGTGAAATATATTTTTTATGGGATTATGTTAAATATGAAGCTTTATCGAAAGTGAAGTAACATGACTCTAAACGCAGGTGTGCTGATCCTTTAACCTGGAAATAAATCACACTGTTTATGTTTCATTATAAAAAACAAGCATCAGGATCTGAACCCAGTCCAACAAAACATTTTATTTTATTTATTTACAATGAAGCAGCACATTCATGGATATTAATTAACACCATTTAATACTGTATAGAACAAAATAGAAAATTATTAGTATTTAACTCAATTATAACTTATTGATATATTTAATATAAACTTCTTGGAATTTATAAAGTTATGTACAGTAGAAGGACATCATGCTTTCATGGTTATTATTCACACACACAGCAGTTCACTGCACTGATACACCCAAATCACACTGATATTAATACAGGAATCAGAAAAGGCATGCTTCCTACAAATAATTATTTATGTTTATTTATTTATTCATTACTTTTGTATTATAATGACTTTCTTCATTCGCAATAAATTAACTTTTTACAAAAAACATCAGTTAGCTGAAATCACACACTGAGCATCAATACACATTCACTTTACACAGGAAATCAGCAGTGACCCAGTGACTTCATTATCTATAATCACACACACACACACACA
>JAAIIK010017329.1:0-11436 GCA_014706435.1 Silurus glanis | reverse complement strand
AACACACAGAGGCCACACCTTCTTTACTGTAACACACAGAGGCCACACCTTTTTCACTTGATCACACAGAGGCCACATCTCCTTTACTGTAACACAAAGAGGCCACATCTCCTTTACTGTAACACACACAGAGGCCACACCTCCTTTACTGTAACACACAGAGGCCACACCTTCACTAACACACACACACACACACACACACACACACACACACACACACCACCTCCTTTATTAAAACAAGCATAAGGGCCACACCTTCATTGGACTGAAATGCCACAGAGGCCACACCCCTTTTAATAGCACTGGTGGGCACTGGGGTCATATATCCTGCAAAATAACTGGCAGGCACAGTACCTCCTTCACTGCGACTGACAGACACACAAAAGCAAACTCACTTAATAAAGTTTGATATCACAGTACATTAGTAATAATAATAATAATAATAATAATAAACAAAAAAAAAGTATATTTATTATTGATTCAGATGCTGCATCCCATCTCCTGCCTGATTCTGCTCCATTGAAAGGCAACACATCTGTATTGTAAATATTGAGACTGGTAGATCTTTCTGAACCTAGAAAAGTAACTTGTCACCCATTAAGGTCAGAAATTCTTTAAACCCCATTCAGACTCGATTCATAGCTTTTTCATGAAACCTAAATAATGTCTATTACCTGTAGCATTACAGGGCTTGTGAGGCTTCACAAAGACTCCTCATCCTGGATCAATATAAACCGTCACCTCAGCAAGGAGGCAAAAGTGGAGCTGGAGAGTGAAAAGGCTTCGGCTTTACAGAGAAATGGAGCGGGCAGGAAAGCGCACTGTATTCTTTAGTGCTTTAGACCGGGTTGACCTAAATAAAGGTGTAAATACACTATGCACTGAACCCTGAGCTTAACATAAACCTGAGCGCACAGGCACACACACTCGTACTAACTGGATTTATATGCAGGGGGTTCTTAAGGTTCAGTTCCGCTGCATGTTGCTTTGTACCAATTGGGCCAATTCAGCATTTTAAATGGGTGTATAACAGCAGAGAAAGCAGTGCAGGAACAAAGCCACCAGATAATATTCTAAGCACAAGGAATAGCATCCGCCATGCTGACGGAGCATTTCCTTTCGTGTAGTTTTTGCAACAAAATATTTCTACAGAGCATTTATCCAGGTTCACAATAGTTTTCCTGCCTCAAGACTACCTCAAAATTTATATGAAATCATTTGGTGGTTCTATCCGAAGTTGTTTACAAATAATTAAAAAAAAAGACTACAATGACGACCTAAGAGGTTTGTTAAATCAACAGATCTCCAAAGAGGGGGTTATGGTACGTTATGGGAAGCCAAAAAGTCCATAACAGAGGAAACATGATTGTAAAAAATAAATAAATAAATAACTAAATAAAAAGCCCAATAGCTTCAATTATATGTTGAAATGAGTCCTGGCTGCAGTGATGTTGTGTTAAATGAGAAAGCATTCAATCTAATTTAGGTTTGATCTGAATCAAGCTGTCATCTCAGCTCATGCTACAAATACCTCTCCAGAGAAGGTCATTTGTGGAAGAAAAACAACATTGATTTGGTCTTGTAGTGGTTCCTTTCCATTAATGCAGCTGAGAAGTAAGTAGGCTGACAAATCGTACACACCACAATATAATAACAATAAAAAAAGTATACAAGATAGGAGTAAGTAATAAAGTGGCTCTTATATGAATTTCAATGATCATTAAAGAGCTTCCAGTTTACTCGGTACTCAAAGTGCTCTTGTATCCATGTCTAGATTTCACCTTTTTAAATTTGGAGAAAGTGTATTTTTTTTTAATACCTTGAGCAATAAAGTTCTTCTCAAACTTCTGCAAGAACTCCAAATAGAGCAGATCGTCCGGGGTCAAAGCTTCTTCTCCTACCACGGCCTTCATCGCCTGCACGTCTTTACCGATAGCGTAGCAGGCGTACTAAGGGGGAGGAAAAAACAAAAAGGGACCAGAACAAGATCTTATATCAGCAAAGGTCATTTACTGTATATGAGCACAGTATCAATAGTAGTAAAAATATTTAATCTAATCCGTATTTCACTGACCAACTGGTTAGAGACGTCCGAGTGGTCCTTGCGGGTCATTCCCTCCCCAATGGCAGACTTCATCAGACGTGATAAGGACGGCAGGACGTTGATTGGAGGATACACCTTTGGAAAAATCAAACGAGGTGAATGTTTTTTGAGAAGAAATCAGAGGGTCTCGGATGAGGTCATTATAATTCAGTTGCGCAACACGTGGACGTTTTTGGGGAAAATTTAGTTTTGCTGGTGCTGTGCAACACATATCTTCTATAATTAGTATTATACCCCAGTATAGGGAGGTGGTAGTGTAGTGTTTGAGGAATTGGACTTTGGATTCGAAGGTCATGGGATCAAATCTCAGCCACATCAAGGGCCCCTGAGCAAGGCCCTTAAACCCATAGCTGTTCAGTTGTATGAATGCAGGTTGCTCTGGATAAGGGTGTCTGATAAAAATGCAAAAAAAAAAAAAAAAAACCTTGCAGAATTCTTGATTCTGATTGGTGTTTATTCATCTTCTATTACAGCAGGTTATAGAGACAGGTTTCTATTAATGAACTTGTTAAAGTATTATCGTTGCTATAGCAACAACCTCCATAAGGACTCGGGGATTTATTAAAAAATAAAAATAAATAAAATAATAAAAAAAAAATACAAAAATTATATATATAAAATTATATTGTGTGATTTTTGATATGGAAGTTCTTTTAAGGAAATGTTTATTTCACATTTATACCCCTGCACTTTCTCCAATGCCAGCAAACTAGTCAATTTAATTAATTAAACTCAAATGTTCTAACCCAGGGAAAGTCTTTATGACATTAAGCTACTTACTGTAATTATTGTCTTAAGATTAATTAAAAGAAAGAAAAAGGAAGAAAAATAAAATAAGTAAAAAAAAAAGTAAAAAAAAATAAAAGAGGTATGACTGATGAACTTGTTTCATGGACATTCCCACAAAAGTTTGGTCATTGTTTATAGTCATATTCTTAAAAATACACTCCCAAGAGTTTTCTTTTTATATATCGATAAATACATAAGCAAATATATTTCAACTCAACCGCATACACAGTATACAAAAGAATCGAAAATGTCGGAACATGTAAAACAGCAAGAGTAATATATGCGATATGAATGGATTGAAACGTATGAAACTGTTTAACAAACAAAATATGGTCATTGTTTATCGTCATTTTCTTTTAGGAATCTCACCTGTCTGTTGTGCAGCTGCCTGTCCACATAGACCTGACCCTCCGTGATGTAACCAGTCAGATCAGGAATGGGATGAGTGATGTCTAAAAGAGACAGACAATAATAAATCGATAAGGTTAAAAAAAAAAAAAAAAAAAGAAATAAAGAAAGAAAAATACTAAAGCGCAGACTTAAATTGCATGCATGTTCTGAGACAATCGAGTAGCTCTGGAGGCACATGGTGGCACGATATACATCTGTTTTCACAACATATTGATTTCCGACCCGGGGAGGTGCAATGCTTACAGAACTATAATAACCATTTCGGCACCTGGCCATTCTTGGAGGAGCAGTCTACACTAAAAGGCTGTGATTTTTTTTTTTTGTTGGTGGTGGTGGTATGACAGGGGTATATAATAGAGACAGAGAGGTTTCTAATATAGCTATAATAGGGGACGCCCATTCAGAAACGCATGCTGATCTTTTACAAGGATGTTTCTATAGTAACCGAAGAAATGGAGAACGTTAATCTGTCTTTTTCTTTTTTTGTGCGAGCACCGGATCGATGGAGAAGCATCACCTCGCTGGCAAACCGCTCTGCCGGGAGCATGTGAGGCTTCAGCAATACCTGCGGTGAAGCTAAAGTTGAAGGCTGGGGGTAATTTCGCCTTTATTGCCGCACATTTGATTACTGATTGGCCAGTTGAATGTGCTGTGTGGGTGGGGGTGGGGTGTTAGGGTAGCGGGACGGAGTGTGTCTGTGTGTATGTATTTCAGGGTCAGAATCTCTGACGTATGCTATTATATTACCAAATAATTGCAGGAAGTTTGTAGCTACTGTATCTCATACACCGAACCGCATTCGATGCACAGCGATTTATTAAAAACTGCAATTCCAAAACAGAGCAATGTTGATCATTAGTACATTTAATTTTCATTTTAATTGACAAATTTTATATTGTAGAAAACCGAATGTATGGAAACAAATCTTTTTCAATACTCAGTGTTCTATTTGCCATAATAACAATCCAGACCTGGAAACTCAAAACAAATTCCATACCTTTTCATACTTTTCCAAAATGTGTAGAAATCCCATCTTAGGCATGCTTTGTGTGTGTGTGTGTTTGCCATCATTAGGAATGGTCAGGGTGAGTATAGAGGGAAAAAAGAAAGGGTGTGCGTCGAGTGTGTACCGTCATTAGGCATGGTGAGGATGGGAATCTGCGTGATTGATCCATTTCTGCCTTCCACTCTGCCGGCTCGCTCGTAGATTGTCGCCAGATCGGTGTACATGTAACCAGGGAAACCACGACGGCCTGGCACCTCCTCACGAGCAGCAGACACCTACACACAATTGTCCATTGTATGCGTTAATTACGAGGACAGATCGTGTAGACTAATTGTATAAACATGTGATAAGCAAGTTTAATTCTATGGCCGTACACAGAGACACGTTAAACAGAAGAATTAAATAAATAAAAGACAAAAATATTATTAAGGGGGATAAAAATGTGTATTTTAACGAACATCCTGCACAACGAGGTCATATTTAGGTAGAATACGGAAAGGTTCAGTAAAAAAAAAAAAAAAAAGGGGTTGGCTGCTGTTCACACTTTGAATGTTAAATCCATCACAGGTTGCTGGATAATATTTTTGCATTCCAATGAATGGACGACTCATTACACGTGTGAAAGCGTGACCTTCGGCGACTGTGCGATGGCGCAGATGTCTGCGAAGGTCAGCCTTCAATAGAGCCCGTACTCCACTTTCGGTGGTGTTTTGGTCTATAACCACTCGAATACATCCAGTGGCATTAGCGTTTAACTTATTTCCCTATTCAGTAAACTTAAATAATACGCCATGATTAGCCTTTATGAACGGTTTTCCTCTTGAAAAACTTGCACTGAATGAACACCCATTAAAACAGAGCGACTTCAAGTAGCCAGCGATCTCACTATTAGGCGAGTTCTTTAAGATCCTTCAGACTCATTAGATATTCGAAATCGTATTTTTCAAAGCAGACCTCGTAATCAACAGGGTTCAATCCGAGGGCCGGTTGCCTTTTTACAATTTTATTTTACCGGTTCACCACTGTTCCTTCCTTGGAGCACTTTTGATAGATTCTGACCACTGCATACCAGGAACATCCCACAAGAGCTGCAGTTTTGGAGATGCTCTGACCCAGACGGCTACACATCACAACTTGTCAAACTCAAACTCGCTCAAATCCTTACGCTCGTCCATTTTTCCTGCTTCTAACTCGTCAACTTTGAAGACCAAATGTTTACTTGCTGCCTAATAAATATATACGATACAAATGTCCTTATATACACTAACCATCAACATACATAATAGCAACTAATCGACTTGGCTGTAAAACTTTTCTTTATCGGACAGTTTAGAACTGAGATATTACCCATACTCCTCCGCAGCCAATGCCATACCACACTTAGGCACCTTTGTTGCATTTGGTGACCCTTTATGCTTAGGTACCAATTGAGCCAATCCTTACATGCACAAGTTTGCAGACACCAGACTATAAGATTGGCTTGTGCTTTTTCAACAGCCCATTCCACATTTAGCCCTGTTTAAATAAGCGCCACTCATCTGGGAAGATGTCCCACTGGATTTCCTAGCATGTTTGTGGAGATTAGTGTGAGATTCATTCAACCATAAGATTGTTAGTGAAGTCAGGTACTGATGTGGGGGGGGTGCAGTCAGCGTTCACATTCATGTTAAATAGGGTTGAGATCACAGCTCCATTCCAACCCTTATAAAGGGCATCTTCATGAAGCTCGCCATGCTGGAAAAGGTTCAAATCTCCTAGTTCAAGTGAAGGGAAGATGTAATGCTACTGCATCCAAAGACGTGTTTTACAAGTGTGTGCCTCCAGATTTGTGGTAACAGTTTTGGGGAAGAACCAGATACTGTATGGCTGGCAGCCAGAAAGAAAGACCATGATACAGAGCCCCTGGAGAACAGAGTTTAAGGGCCTCGCCCAAGGGGCCAAGAGTGGCAGCTTGGCGATACTGGGGCTTAAACCCCTGACTTCCGATCGGTAAACCAGAGCCTTAACTCTAAACACCGAGCTCAAACATCCCAATACATTTGTCTATTTACCCTCCATACCTCCGTCTTAAATCTATTTTTATTCCTATTCACTGTATAACTTTGATAATCTTACATTTCTTCCCAGGGAGTAAAACCTGCCCTCTTGAAGTCGCCTATTTATTCTGCCCTACACATTACGGAACATAATGAACGCGCTAGCTAGTGCATGACTGCTTAAGTGAAGCATGTTGATTTAAAAAAAAATACAAATAAAAATACATTGCATTTTCTCACACACACACACACACACACACACACACACACACACACACAGTGTTTAGGTGTTTGGAAAGGCATCAAGAGCTCTTCTTTATTTCCGCCAATCAGTCTCGCACTTAACCGTGTTTAAGTTGAGCGCACCGCTATTAACACAAGTGCGACGTCTCAGCAGTCGCACGTGCACCTAACGGTGTGTACATAACATCAGAAATAACGGTATATACAGTACAGCCGGTATTGTTGGGCCCAACATCTTCCAAGGTTACAGTGGTACGCTGGCGGGAGGCCACGCTTTCACGAGCATCTCAACTATTTGGAATGTGCATTGTGAATTTGGCACAGTGCGGTATGAAAAAAAATAAATAAATAAATAAAAAAAAACGTGATGGGCCACAAAAACGATTATAACCGACTTAAAAGAGAAAGGGAAAGAAAAAGAAAATACTTCTATTCAAAACACTCTTTCAGCGAGCATCAAATGATAATTGCGTTAAGGTATTTCCATGAGGCCGAGGAATGTTTTAACCTTTATATAGAGTGGAAGGAATGCTTCATACTCTTTAGTCCCCCCCCCCTCCTCTCGTGTGACTCTGTACTCATGCTTTGCACTTCCACGAGGAAATTACCGCCGCCTGTTTAGACCGCGCTTGCTCCTCGCGAACGCTCGTCATTGCCGCGGCTCTCGAGCGGACTGAGAGCGTTCGTGGGCTAAATGCGATATTGCATGTTTATGGAGTGGCAGATGTTTTTTCAAATCCCTCCATTATGAGTCCTCGAGTCAGACTGTCTCGCGCCGGGCTTAGAGGAAACCCTACACCGTACTTAAAACTACTCACGACGTCAAGAGTCAGACACGGAGGATTTGTTACAAGGTAGACGTGATCTCTGCACTCCGAGCGCAATCCGATATTCGCCGTCAGCATACGCACGACATGCTAATACAAAACGCCGTAATCCTTTTGACTTTTCGGTTACTGTTGTGATACACTTTTCTGCTTCTCCTCGGTTTTGGTTCTATATAAAAATAAAAAAAAACAAGTCAAAAAAATTCTCACGCCAGCCTTGATACGTTTGTTAGGCCGGTAAAGAGAAATATAAACTTCTTGTGGAAGAATATTATCTACTTTTTTTTTTTGTTTTGTTTTTTTAAGAAAAAGAACTGATATCCAAAAAATAACACTACATACCAAAACAGTACTGGGACACCAGACTTTTCCAGCTATTTGAGCTTCTTCCCCAAATTATTTACCACAAAGATGCCCTAATGTTTACATCTAGAGACTTTGACATATGCAACGAAATTTGTTTGGTAGCTCTGAGAGACCAGCAGCAATAAGAAAAGTAAGAATAAACAGAAGCTAATTGCACTAAGGTATAATGATATGACGTATATGTACAATGAAAGATATGTGAGTTGGAGTGGATGATCACCTGCTATAGAGCTCCAACCACTGTTGAACACCTTTGGGATGAATGTGAACGCTGACTGCACCCCCCCCAAAGCCTCCTTACCTCACGTACATCAGTACCCGACTTTACTACCACCCTTGTGGCTAAATGAATCTCACACACAGCTCCACAAACCCACTCCAAAAAAAAAAAAAAAATGTTCTTGGTCGTAACTTGGTACATCTATAATCTGTGTTATAGGTGCTAATAAGCCTATAGATGTTTATTTACAGCCTGTACCTCTGAACAGCACATCTTAACAGTTATAAAACTATCATGGATGGACATTTGGCACCCAAAGAGATGAGGATGGGTTCTGATTTGAGTGTTTTTTCTCAAGGTTTCTTCCTCATACCATCTCAGAGTTTTTTCTTGCCACTGTCACCACTGGCTCAATCATCAAAGATAAACTTACAGGCACCAACATATACATTCACACTTTTATAAACTTTTTATCTCTGTAAATCTACTTTGGGACAATATCCTTCGATAAAAACTGCTACACAAATAAAACCGAATTGTACGAAAACTTTAGCTAAACTCAAGACCCACGTATTCACCAAAGCCTTGTACGTCGCTCTGGATAACTGTACTTTACTGAAAAATTTCCATTCGGGGAGACTTTTACTTCACTACATTTAAAATTTCATTCTTTTTACTCAACTACATTTCGCAAAATCAGTCGTACCTTTTTATTTATCAGCGGATAAAAACGGAACTGGTCAAACGCACAGCAATCCACCAATCAGGGTCGAGCGCTCGCACTGTTGACTTGTATTGATCGGCGCTTGGTGTATCTACTGATCACCAACATACATTTCAGCATCAGTTCAACAGCGAGCAGAACATTTAGAGAGGAATAAATGATGAAGAAACTCCAGACTCGAACTCGCCACAACACACGTGACCTGATTCGATTACTTTTACTCAAGTGAAAGTTTAAAGTGACACTTTTTCTCTAGTCATATATTCTAGTGCATCTCTACTTTAACTCACCTACATGCTTTGTGTACTTCCATCCACCACTGTCAACTACTACTAGTTTATAAATTAGACTACATCAGACTTCTAAAATGCTAAAATCACGCGTTTCTAATGCATCGATTGCGGACGCGACATTTCATTACATCATACATGTAGTTTAAAGATCTTTGATCAATGACTTTAGTCAAAAATGTCTGGGTGCATGTCTATTAATGCTATAATTTATATCGACCAGCTAGAAGACGATGTTTAAGTGTTCAGTCACAGCAGTTGTAAGACCACGACACCTAAGAAAAATGCAAGCAGTCGAGTCAAGTGGAGGAAGTGATGTAGTTGAGGTGAGGAGGCCTCTAATAGGAGTCAGCATTTACATTTATGCCAATAGGTTTGAGCTCTAATTCAAGCCACTCGAGATCTTCATGGAGATGGCTTTGTGCACCGGAACACTTTTGGGTCTCCTAGTTCAAATTTCATGCTGCTGCAGACAAAGACGTCATATACAATTGGGGTAACAGTTCGGGGAAGAACCTCATATGTCTGGAAAATTCGGGTATCCCAAAAGGTTTGCCCATACGTTATCAAAGTAAATGTAGTGGAGAAAAAAAAAAAGGACATTATGAATTAAAATGGAGTGAAGTAAAAATACTTTTTAGTAGAATATACTTAAGAACAGTAATGAAGTAAAAAAAAATACTTTGTTATTGGACAAAAAATATATTTAAATGTAAAGTTTTTTCCTATAGGAAAAAGTATACAGTTGCTGAGGAAATCCGTCTGGAAAAAAAGGATTTCCGGTACCAGAAAATTGTAAATTTTTGAATATGTGTGTTTACTTCTGAAAGTCACTCTGGATCATTAACGTCTACCAAATGCTGTAAATGGCATTTTATAGAAACTTCCTATTTACAAAAAAATAATTCAGATGAAAATGTTCCCTGCTCGAGGAACTTTTGTTAAAACACTTCAGAACCTGTCCATTATGTTTGCTTTCGCTTGGTTCCCGATTAAACTTTTGACATGATAATAAAGTTCAAAGGCTGACATCAGAAATGATCTTCGGGATGACACTGTTTGAAAGAATTTCATGAACAGCCTTTTAGAAGCTAAAAATCCAAACACGGTTTTAATTTTTATCAGTGATGTCAATTCCTCCAATTTGATTGGTCACAATGTGTTGATTATTCTTTAAAAAAAAATAAAAAAAATTGTTGATATGGTAACATTTTCTGTAAGGGGACATTTCTGGAAGTAGTCTTTAGTGTCTCCGCTGTGCATACACTCTTCCTATGATAACTTTTGCACCTAAAGCTGAGCATTTTAATCTGAAAATGAAAAGTTCTGGTAAGTGGTGGTGTCTAGTCTCTCACCTCTCTCAGAGCCTCTGCGTAGGAGCTCATGTCTGTCAGGATGACCAGCACGTGCTTCTCACACTGATAGGCCAGATACTCGGCTGAGGTCAAAGCCAGTCGGGGGGTGATAATGCGCTCAATCCTGATGGGAGAATGCGAAACGTTAGACTGCACAGCATTATCTTCTATGGAAGCCAGTGATACAATTCACTCAGACTGATTAGCTTCAATGGGATGTGCGATCATTTTTTGATCTTGGACGCATCCCCATCGTAACTCGGGGACTAAAACAAGCTCTATGTTACAGATCTGTGTCTGAAATGATAGTCTGAACCGTCTCACGTGGGATCGTTGGCCAGATTGAGGAACAAGCAGACGTTGTCCATGGATCCGTTCTCCTCGAAATCCGACTTGAAGAAACGGGCAGTCTCCATGTTGACCTGAAAGAGATGAGGGTTAATACGATGAGTACCATGAGATTGAACGCGTTTTTTTAATTTCCTGTTTGTAGGATTTCCACCCTTTTTTTCTACACACCCATACCTTAAACCTTCTTGCACTATTCAAATAAGCCCCTACACAAGGTAATTTCCTGCTGGAGGAAAAGAGGAACCTTTCTGGAAACGGGTTTAACACTTCAGCCGGCCTGAGCATGAAATCGGGGTATAGTGTTACACGTGCTGAATGCAGGCCGCATTAAGCGCAAACACCCAAATCAGGAGCAAAAGCCCAGGTCAGTGACATTACTCACTCAGGTTAATGGAAGCTCTTCACACCTCAATGTGCAGGTGAACAGGACACCTGACCCGTCTAATGCCTCTCTCAGAGGACAGACTGTGCCCAATGAGGCGACAGTAACACATGCTTAGAGGTGGGGGTGTGGGAGGTTAAGGGAGGGTTAATGCGGGGAATTAAAGTCACATGGCTGGACAAACAGTTTTTTTTCCCCCAGTCTGTGTCTAGACACGAGTAACGCCCTTAGGTTCTAATAAAGTCTGCCCAAGGACTAGCTGAACAACATGCATTCTCTCTTTATACATGTAAACCTAGCTTTGGGTATTAGAGTTTTTTTTTTTTTTTTTT
>JAAIIK010017267.1:1948-23905 GCA_014706435.1 Silurus glanis | reverse complement strand
TGTGTGTGTGTGTGTGTGTGTGTGTGTGTGTGTGTGTGTGTGTGTGTAAATGCTTTTTGTTCATCTGCCTTAGTTTTTTTTTATCTTCTTGTTTGCTATGTACCAAGTATTGGCTTTTAAGGGGTTAAAAGATCAAATCTATCTTCTGCTGTGTGTGTGTGTGTGTGTGTGTGTGTGTGTGTGTGTGTGTGTGTGTCAAGTCAAGTCAAGTCAAGTTTATTTCTATAGCGCTTTTCACAACAGACATTGTCTCAAAACAGCTTTACAGAAATCAACAGTCAAGGTGAATGGTGTGCATTTATACCTGATGAGCAGCCATGGCAACTGTGGCAAGGAAAAACTCCCTTAGATGTTATGAGGAAGAAACCTTGAGAGGAACCAGACTCAAAAGGGGAACCCATCCTCATTTGGGTGATATCAAGAGTTTGATCATAAATCTATCAACAATACAGAACACTGGAGAGAGAACTAACATGAGTACTGGAGTATAAGATTATAAGTAAATGTTCTTTCTACAGTCTTTGGTATAAAAGTAGGAGCTACTGAGCTCAACATTTGTGATCATCACAGATCCAGCAACAGCTTCTCCATGCCAGAGTCTTTAAACACTCCAGGAGGTCCAATGTCAAAACTCCACACATGTAGTGGGATCCAATTGGCACTGGTACGTCTCTAGATGGTTCAGGATGTTTGCGAGTTCGGCATCTACTTCTTTAAAGTCCATAATCTTCACGAGGTGGGAGGTGACTGGAGTGTTATGTGTAGGCTTTGCTAAAAAGATATGTTTTTAATCTGTACTTAAACTGGGTGAGTGTGTCTGAACCCCGAACACTGTCAGGAAGACTATTCCAAAGTTTGGGAGCTAAATGTGAGAATGATCTACCGCCTTTAGTGGACTTTGCTATTCTAGGAACTACTAGAAGAGTTTTGAGATCTCAGGGAGCATGACGGATTGTAGCGTGTTAAAAGACTGGAGAGATACATGGGAGCCAAACCATTTAGTGCTTTATAAGTAAGAAGTAGTAGTTTGTAGTCTATTCGAAACTTAACAGGAAGCCAATGTAGGGACGATAAGATTGGGGTTATGTGATCATATTTTCTTGACCTTGTAAGAACTCTTGCTGCTCATTCTGAACTAACTGAAGCTTGTTTATTAATGATGCAGGACATCCACCTAGTAATGCATTACAATAGTCTATTCTGGAGGTCATGAACGCATGGACGAGCTTCTCTGCATCGGATATAGACAACATATTTCTTAGCTTAGAAATATTTCTAAGGTGATAGAAGGCTGTTTTTGTAACTTGGTTGATATGATTTTTAAAAGATAAGTTGCTGTCTAAAATAACACCCAGGGCTTTTACTGTTGAACTAGTGGTTAGAGAACATCCGTCTAAATACAGGTTGAGATGCTGGAGCTTCTGTATACTAGTTTTTGGGCCGATGAGCAAAATCTCCGTTTAATCAGAATTTAAAAGTAGAAAGTTATGGGTCATCCAATCTCTTATTTCCTTAACACACTCAGTTATCCGAGTTAATTGAGCTGTATCGCCTGGTTTAGATGAGATATATAGCTGGGTATCATCAGCATAACAATGGAAGCTAATTCCATGCCTTCTAATAATATTTCCTAACGGAAGCATGTATATTGTGAAGAGCAGGGGTCCTAGAACTGAACCTTGTGGCACGCCATAATTCACTAGCATTAGCCTGGATAGCTCTCCATTTAAATCTACGAAATGGTAAGGATCGGACAGGTAGGATTTAAACCAGCTTAATGCCTGTCCCTGAATGCCGATGTAATTCTGTAAGCGATCTATGAGAAGATCATGATCTATAGTGTCGAACGCAGCACTAAGATCTAGCAAAACTAACAGCGAGATGAAGCCTTGGTCTGAAGCTAAAAACAGGTCATTAGTGATTTTAACTAGGGCAGTTTCTGTGCTATGATGGGGCCTAAAACCTGACTGAAACTCTTCAAAGATATTGTTCTCTTGCAAGTAGGAACATAACTGGGCAGCGACAATCTTTTCTAAAATCTTGGACATAAATGGGAGATTTGAAATGGGTCTGTAATTCGATAGCATGTTTGGATCCAGATTAGGTTTTTTAATGAGGGGCTTAATAACTGCTATCTTGAGGGATTTAGGGACATGACCTAAACATAGTGAGGAGTTAATAATATTCAGAAGAGGCTCACCAGCTGTATATAACACTTCCACACAGTAGATTTGTTGGAATGGGATCTAACTGACATGTTGATTTAGCTTTGATAATAAGATCATACAGCTCTTCCTGTCCTTTACATGTAAAACAGTGGAGTTGTGGAGTTGAAGGTGACACTGTGTCAGGAGATGGTCTCAGAGGTTGAACTGCCACAATTGTTTTTCTAATGTTATCTATTTTTTCAGTGAAGAAATTCATAAAGTCTTCACTACTAAACTGTGATGGAACACATCCCTGATCCCTGATTTGTAGTTAACTTTGCTACTGTACTAAAAAGGAACCTGGGATTGTTTTTGTTGTTTTCTATGAGTTTGCTCAGGTGTTTAGCTCTAGCAGCTTTTAGCGCCTGTCTGTAGCTGAGCATACTGTCTTTATACGCAATTCTAAATACCTCCAATTTAGTTTTCCTCCATTTTCTCTCCCGATTACGGGCTGTTCTCTTGAGGGCATGCGTATGACTATTTTAACCGGATGGGGGCAACGGTGTCTAATGTGCTAGTGAGGATAAGGTCTATGTTGTTAACCATTTCATCAAGATTATTAGCAGTTATGGGTTTAGTGTGAAATTGAGATAAATCGGGCAGGTTATTTATGAATCTGTCCTTAGTGGTCGGAACAATAGTCCTACCAAGTCGATAACGTGGTGAAACACGGCTAATCTGCTCTACCGGTAGTGTGTACAGTATGAGATAATGCTCTGTGATGTCATCACTCTGAGGTAAAATATCTATATCAGGGACGTCTGCTCCGTGGGATATTATTAAGTCTAGTGTGTGGTTAAAACGGTGAGTTGGTCTGGTGACATTTTGTTTAACCCCAAAAGAGTTTAATAAGTCGACAAATGATAATATTAAAATCTCCTACAAGCAGCACTTTATCAAAATTTATCAAGAGGTCTGAAAGAAAACGAGCAAACTCTTGAAGAAAATCAGCGTAGGGCCCTGGAGGTCTGTACACGGTTACTAGAGCGAGTTTTCTGTGTGTGTGTGTGTGTGTGTGTGTGTGTATGAGCATGCTCTGCACGTACTTTGGCCTGGATTTGTGAACCTGTGATAATCAAGCTGATCATGCAGGTACTCAGAGCTAACAGAAAAAAGATTCGTCGTACCTTTGTGTATGTACATTTTTAATTGTCACTCTGTTCTGTTTTTTCCACAATTAATCTACAAAGTGTCCCACTTCTAAGGAACATTTTAGCAGTAGTAGTATTGTGCGCGTGTATTTTTTTATTGTGTGTGCTAAAAAATTATAAAAATGTACTATCACATGCATCTTAATGCTATCATTCAGTCAGAGTGAACACATCAAATGCTATGTGCTGTTTTTTTAACATTAGCAAAATGCCAGATTAGCTAGATTGTGAGCAGCTAGGTTGAATTTGAATTGAATTGAATTGAATTGAATCGTTCATGTGTGTATCAGAGTGTCATATATTTTTAATAACTTTAATTAAAGTGAAGCATTGGGCTTTTGTCTGTGTGACGTCACCTAGTTTTATTACATTCTTTCTAAATTAAGATGATATATTATTTTAGGAACTAGAGAGCAACAGATTCATGCTTTATTGAAAATAAACTGTACTTTTAATTGAAACAGATAACAATTGAATGACTTAAAATGTGTTATATTAACAAAGAAAGATATTACTTGGTGATAACCTTCTAGGTGATTACTAGGTGAAACCTTCTGCAAAAAGCATATTTAACATCTATGGACAGAGTCTCCAGTATTAGTAATTTGTTTTCTGCCATGAGGGAGACAACAGTCTTTGTGCAGAGTCAAATACAGAGAGAAGCATGTCAGGAAATGATTGTTCATACTTAAAACAATACTGGAAATACTTAAAAATGATAAAGTCTTAAATTCCAGAATGTTAAATGCATCTATAAATAGTTAAAAGTACAACATGTCGTTCATTAATAATCATTATACCAGGGTAATAAGAAAAAAAATTATTCTTATTCTTATTCAGAAACATTCATTAATCTAATTAGAATCATTAGAATCTCATTAGTTAATGTTTTTCCATATATGTAAACATTCTGTCACAAACTAGGCCACTAAATGCAAACAAACCAAAATAATTATAGTACACAATTTTCAACAAAAAAAACGATTTAATGAATATATAACTTTATTTTTAAAAATAATACTGACTAAGATTGACTTTTCATCAATACTTTTCAAAATATAAAAATATTCAATCAAAATATAAAAATATAAAATTAATATATATTTTTTAAAATGGTCCTTTTGCATTTTCCAAATTTTCTTTCTAAGATGAAAACTAACTGACCAGAAAATTTCTTTTTTTTGTCGTCTAATTTGTCGAAAGTCTGTTAATCGATTACTGAGTCACTTTCGGCGTCGAGCATTACTCGATTAGACATGTCTGTTCTGGCAAGTCAAACTGGCTGACTAAAACTAGCTAGCGTCGGCAGCTAATAAGCTAATATTTAACCAACCGGACAACAATACACATTCACGCAATACGTGAATATGTAACTTGGTGAACCCGAAAGTGCTGAACTAACAGGTAGGAGATTTCTGTTCTACTCTTCTATAGCTAGTTTTCATAATTTCTTGGAGCTAGCGCTGTGTAGCATTAGCTGTAAATGTGTATTTCACTTTCTGGAAGATGCGAGCAGCTAGATTATGTACATTTCTATTTTACTAGGTCGAAGTAAGGACAAGTTTAGGTGTTCGGTATTTAGAGTTGCTCTATTTGTTTGTATGTTAAAGTTGAAATGAGAAAATGTAATAGGAACGGATGTAATGAGAAAGAACCGGATTTGCATGCTTTGGATTTGGATCATAAATGTGTGTGTTCCAGCGATTTGTTTATTCCTTGTGGTTTTTGCTTAAGTACCAGTTATACATTAAGCGCCCCAGGTCTCCGTGTGTTTCAGTATTGCAGATTTAGTTCTTTTCTTTCCTTAATTTCAATGTGTAATTAACTAAAAAGGAACATTTGTACGGCTTCAACGCTTTTCGATATTTCGTATGCTTCTCATGGTTGTATATTTTACTGGCCGGACTGAGAGGTGGGGTTGAGGCTGCGATTTGCCATGGCGCAGTCTGTCCAGCTCAGCACCCTGCTGTAAGGTGTGTTATTGAATCAGTCTACATTGTGTGATGACAGGACTACCTGTCCTGGCCCCCTGGGTGAGGTGAGGATGGAGAACTCTGGCTACACTGAGAACTTTCCCGACTTGCAGACGGTCACCAGCAGTGACGAGGATCTGGTGGAAATCGCTGGGGCCACTCTGGATTTCTCCAGCACTGATGATGTGCCTCCTTTAGACCGGGACAATGAAGCAGGTGGATTTCCAAATGACCCCAATATTTGAAGACTATAACACATGTCTCAGATGAAGAAAAAAAAGAACCATAATCATCACTGGAAATATAATATACAATTATAACTAATTTGCCATTTGAACAGGGAGAATAAGATGAGAGAATATAATTCTGATTGGTTGGAAGATGTTCATTAATCATCTGTTATAGCGGTTTAGACAGTACTGCAGATCAGAGCACAGGTTTATATTAATGCACTCGTTTTAACATGTTATGGGTGTTTTTAAAACTATATTTTTAGGAAGGAGTCAGCAGTGTCGGTGACTCGTAAGTTTTTTTTTTTCCCAACATAGGAAAGTGTTTAGGAATTTGCACATAATGCAATTTTCTCGTTAACTTTGAAAGAGAAAAATACGAAGTTGTAAAAAGTGTACTCCTGAAATTCATTAATAAATGAAAGTGATAGTAATTGAAACATTTCTGTGCTCTGAGACGAATAAAACCCTTTGGAAATTTTCTGTTATTGAAAAATAGTCAACCTTGCATTACGTCACATTCCACCACAATTTATTTTATTATGTCTAAAATGTAAGAGCTTAAAACACATGGAGTCGCGCTGACCACCGAGGTATTAAACATTTTGCATTTGTTGATGAATAGCAGGAACGTATAGCAAGATCTTTGAATAATTCTGTTAGACTACTTTGCAAAAGTATCTGCTTATAATATTCTCCTATAACAGTAATTATGTAATTTATTAATTTTTTTACTGCAAGGTTTATACACCAATCGGGCATAACATTGACATTATGGGCACCCTGACCTGTTTGTGGCTACGCAACTTCATACGTAGCTCGTCTGTTGGATCGGACCACACGGGCCAGCCCTTGTCAAAATCGCTCAAATCCTTACGCTTGCTCATTTTCCTGCTTCTAACACATCAACTTTAAGGACAAAATGTTCACTCTGTGCTTAATATATCCCACCCACTAACAGGTGCCATGATGGAGATAATCAGTGTTATGCACTTCACCTGTTATTCAGGTCAACGGTCATAATGTTATGCCTGATCGGTGTATAACATAATTGCCTAGAATTTTTCATTTGTCTTATCATTATTGTTTCAGTTCATTTGAATTAACTTCTTAAGAATCAAATAGTTTCTGAAAGAATAAAAGGCTGTAACAGAGGTTAAACTTCTGCATCCGTATTTGTCCAACAACATCATTTGTAAATGTGCAGGTGGAGCTGGGAATGGACTTTACGGGGTTCCTAAGCTGATGGACCTTCTAGACGAGCCTGTGCCTGGGGTGGGCACTTATGAAGACTTCAACACTATCGACTGGGTGCGAGAGAAGTCCAAGGACCGGGATCGTCACAGAGAGGTTGTATATACTACACTACAGTGAGATCATTTCAGCAGTCCAGTCTCCAGTGTGGCTAGACTTTTTATTTTTATTTTTATTCCAGCCATAAAGGTTTATCAGATTTTCCTCATCATATGTTTAAGAATGTATGTATGTATGTATATGTGTGTGTGTATATATATAAATATATACATTTCCCCTAGTGTGTGTATGTATATGTGTGTGTATGTGTATATGTACTCTATAGTTATACTTTATTTGTTTTATTTATTTTAGACTTAATATTCTATTTTTATTTTCATGTTTAGATGTTTCACAATCGTTAAAAGGCGTTTCAGTACTTGTCGCACTCTATATGAATGTGTATGTCACAAATAACATTTATTTGTTTTTAAATTTGATCATATCTTGCAGATTGCCAGGCAGAGTAAAGAGTCTACATGGGCTTTAATAAAGAGTATCAGTGATGCCTTCTCCGGTTGGCTCCTCATGTTATTTATTGGACTGATGTCAGGTTAGTAAACTTTTTTTTATTGCATGACTTTGCTGAAATGTTTTGAAATGATTTATTATTGTTTTTTATTTTATTTTATTAATTCACTAAAACCCATTTTGCATTATTTCCTAATTTGTTGTAAAGGTGCTCTGGCTGGCGGGATCGACATCTCCGCTCACTGGATGACCGACCTGAAGGAAGGAGTATGTCTCAACGGCTTCTGGTTCAACCACGAACACTGCTGCTGGAACTCCAATGAGACCACATTCCAGGAGAGAGACAAGTGTCCGCAGTGGAAGAGCTGGGCCGAGTTAATGATTGGCTCAAATGGCGGTCCTTTTGCTTATATCTTAAACTATCTCATATATGTGTGCTGGGCTCTGCTATTCTCTTTCCTTGCAGTGTCTCTGGTTAGAGCATTTGCTCCTTATGCCTGTGGCTCTGGGATCCCTGAGGTACAACAGCAATTCTTTTCTTTTCCTTACTATTTATTCCTCACATAATGTTGTCCAGGTGCAAATCCCGTTGTTGTTTACGATATGGACACACATCTATCTCGTCCTCAGATTAAGACCATCCTCAGTGGGTTCATCATTCGAGGTTACTTGGGCAAGTGGACCCTGATGATTAAAACAATTACTCTGGTGCTGGCTGTGTCATCTGGACTAAGTCTGGGCAAAGAAGGGCCGCTGGTCCATGTGGCCTGTTGCTGTGCAAATATATTGTGCCACATTTTTACCAAGTACCGAAAGAATGAGGCCAAAAGGCGAGAGGTGAGTGAGTGAGAGAAATGGCATTCAAAACTTTCCTGAATGGAGTTCAGATGTTTTCTGGTAAACTAAGCTTTGTTGGTTGTGGCCTATGGTAACTGTTACCTCTTTGTTTCATATAATTAATTAATTCATCAGGTTCTCTCTGCCGCTGCTGCAGTCGGTGTCTCGGTGGCATTTGGTGCTCCTATTGGAGGAGTTCTCTTCAGTCTAGAGGAGGTAAGTGACCTCCAGTTATTTATTGCTTTGTGCTGACTTTGTTTTATTTTTATTTTTTTAATTTGAAGTGGTTTTGTTACTCCTGAAGGAATAGACGGCTTATCTCTTTTATTGTCAACCAGAGTACTAAGTCCATCACAGAGTTGTCTCCTAACATTTCTCTCTTGTAGGTGAGTTATTACTTCCCCTTAAAAACACTGTGGCGTTCCTTCTTCGCTGCCCTTGTGGCAGCCTTCACGCTGCGCTCCATCAACCCGTTTGGAAACAGCCGGCTGGTGCTGTTCTATGTGGAGTTTCACTCCCCCTGGCACCTTGTTGAGCTCGTGCCCTTTGTTTTACTGGGCATCTTCGGCGGTATCTGGGGAGCATTCTTCATCCGGGCAAACATCGCATGGTGTCGGCAGCGCAAAACAACACGCCTGGGTCACTACCCAGTCCTGGAGGTGCTGGTGGTGACTGCTGTTACAGCTGTTCTGGCGTTCCCCAACAGCTACACACGCATGAGCACCAGCGAGCTCATTTCAGAGCTGTTTAATGACTGTGGCCTGCTCGACTCCTCACAGCTGTGCAACTACGCTAACGGAACCGACATCAAGAGCAACAGCAACACCCTGCCTGACCGACCTGCCGGCCACGAGGTCTTTACAGCCATGTGGCAACTGGCGCTGGCGCTCGTCTTCAAGATGCTCATCACCGTGGTTACTTTTGGCATGAAGGTCAGTTGAAATAGTTGAAAATCAGGCCTTGTAAGCAAGCATAGTTCTAAAGGCCAGGATGTGCATAACAAAATATAGGGATTTTACATCCGGTTTCTAACGCTGTAGTGAAAAACTGCAACTAAGTGCAGATGATGATGTTTCTGACTGCTGACATGTTGCCGTGGTTTCAGAAACTCATAATGCTGTTTTTTGATTGGTCCTTGGTTTTACTTAAAGGTTTAGTCTATGCTCACTTTGTAGTATCCTATGTAGTCTCCAGTTCTAGCATTGAGTGTTGGATATAAATCTTTTTTTATTTTTTTATTTTTTTTAAAAATACATTTAATATCATATAAGAGCTCCAGGCAAACTTTTCAGCTTTTTGTGCCTTTTTTATTTTATTTTTTTATTTTTGTAAATATCTCTTTATTTATCATTCGATATGATCGACAAACACCTTTAGATATCAGGTCATCTTTAAAAACAGACTTTGCCAGCGAGGACATGTCTCTTTGTTTATATCCGCACCGGAGATGGAGAAGAGAAAGAGAAGAGAAAGAAGCGCAAGAGCGACAAATGTGCCGCTATTCTGTGCAACTCGGAAAAGGTTTTTCAAACCCCGTCTTCTGATTATTCTTCTAGCAAATGTTCAGTCAATGATCAACAAAATGGGCAAACTGAATGAGACATGAGAAACTGCTTTAGCCTTCAGTGAGACATGGTTGGACACTACTGTTCCAGACAGTGGCTTCACTATCTCGCCAGGACAGAACTACTGCTTCGGGTAGCACAAAGGCGGCAGTGTTTGCGCTTTGGTGCTCCAGTCATTGCCAAGCACTGCTGTCCTGATGTTAAACTCATAACAGTGAAAATACATCCTTTCTTTCTCCCGTGCGATTTCAGCTCCGACATTCTAACAGTGACCTACATACCATCGCAGGATAAAAGTAATGCTCTGGACATAATGAAACAATTAATGGGATGGAGAACAAATACTGTGCTGCTTTTATTGTTGTTGGAGACTTCAATAGGGCAAATCTGAAAAAGGTTTTTCTCAAATTCATCCAACACATAAAACATGATGCTGGAGGTTAGTGTCACAGGGCGGTAGATCTTTCATCACCTACCTGAATGACTACCACCCTGTGACTCTAACCTCCAGCATCATGAAGTTCTTTGAGAGGCTTGTCAAAAACCACATCAGTTCCTCCTTGCCAGCCACCATGGACCCTCTCCAATTCGCATACAGGAAAAACAGGTAGACAGAGGATGGCATCACTTTAGCGATACTAAAGGCTCTCACACACCTTACATCAGAATGCTGTTAGTTTACATTTATGGCATTTAGCTGAATTAGGACTGGACTCTCATTTGTGTAGCTGGATTTTGGACTTTCTGACTAACAGACCCAAAGTGGTCAGAATTGGGAATAATTACTTCTCCACTGGCACTGGCATTCCTCAGGGTTGTGTCCTATGTCCCCTTTAAAATTTGCGGACGACACCTCCATCTTGGGGCTCATAACCGATGAAGATTAAATGGCCTACAGAGATTTGGTGAGAACACTATCACAATGGTGCAGTGATAGCAAGCTCTGCCTCTGCATCAGCAAAACCAAAGAGATGATAGTGGACTTCAGAAGTTTAACTATACCCCTTTACACATCGACAGAACCATCATAGAAAGAGCCAAAAACATAGTTTCTTTGTGTCCACCTCTCTGGTGACTTGTCCTGGTCCCTGCACACCATGGCAGTTGTTAAATCAGCTCGTCAGCGACTCTCCCAGCCTTATAGGTCGTCTACCACACACCACATCAGGCAGGCACCGGGGTATTCAGTCCAGAACCAATAGGCTGAAGAATAGTGTTTACCCTCAGACTATCAGAATCATCAACAATCTGTAATGCCGTTTCAACACGGACCACAACTGCCAATTGATACATTTCATTCATATTTGCATGTGTGTTTAACACACTGGGACTGCACAATTCTTAATTCTCAGAACTATTAATACCACTATTAGTAGTATTAGTAGAAAATATCTAAAATGCTGCCAGTGATGTTGATAGCATATGATTGGTGAAACATGTCAGTTTGTCTTTAATTATTTATTTTAATTTAAATTGATCCGCTTGATATGTAAAACAATGACATTTAAAGAGAGCAGAGAGTTCCTGTTTTAAGAGGAATTTAACAACAGCTGTCAGGTGTTAATGTTTCACTGGAGTGGTTTAATAGCATCCGGAGAATAGGGCATGTGTATATACTGGAGACCCTTAATATTCAGCATGAATATAATATGCAGATGATGATAACTTCTTTTATCTTGCTTAATATTATAATTTATTATGTGGAATTCTGAATTTTAACTGGCTGTTTTCCTCTGTGCAGGTCCCCTCAGGTCTGTTCATCCCCAGCATGGCTGTGGGGGCGATTGCAGGAAGGCTGCTTGGGGTAGGCATGGAGCAGCTGGCATATTACAATCATGACTGGGTTATCTTTAAGGGCTGGTGCTCACCTGGGGCAGATTGCATCACACCAGGCCTTTATGCAATGGTGGGAGCTGCTGCATGCTTGGGTAAGAGATTATGAATTTTCAG
This sequence comes from Silurus glanis, assembly GCA_014706435.1. Classification (NCBI taxonomy): domain Eukaryota; kingdom Metazoa; phylum Chordata; class Actinopteri; order Siluriformes; family Siluridae; genus Silurus; species Silurus glanis. The sequence goes on along the minus strand of JAAIIK010017267.1, from coordinate 12,228 downwards.
TATTGAATTATTCACTAGTGTATTCCTGAAAAATGTGAAATAAGGCAAGGATATGAAACGTCAAAAAAGCAAAAAATAAAAAATAAATTGAATACTCTTCTTACTCTGCAGGTGGTGTAACTCGGATGACGGTCTCTCTGGTGGTCATTATGTTTGAGCTGACTGGTGGTTTGGAGTACATTGTGCCTCTAATGGCTGCCACCATGACCAGCAAGTGGGTGGCGGACGCCCTGGGTCGCGAGGGCATCTACGAGGCCCACATCCGTCTGAACGGCTACCCGTTTCTAGAGCCCAAAGAGGAGTTCAGCCACAAAACGTTGGCCATGGATGTTATGAGGCCTCGTCATAGTGACCCCCCGCTCTCAGTAATTACACAAGATGGCATGAGCGTGGAGGAGGTTGAGAATCTCATTCTGGACACATCTTACAGTGGTTTTCCTGTGGTTGTCTCACATGAGTCACAGAGGCTGGTAGGCTTTGTGCTGCGCCGGGATCTCATCATTTCAATCGGTGCGTGAGTTCTAAAACATCCACAACTGTGCCCTGACTTTCCAAAAGAAAACAGATGCTGGACAAATTCTACATTTATTAGCTAGCCCAACAGTGTGCTGACCAGTTAAACCATCAACCGTTAGCTGGATAAACTAAGCTCATATTTTCAAGCAGACAAAAGATTTAGAATGAATTGCCCCGTTTCCAGCAGTTTTGCAATTCTAATAAGAGACAGGATTTGAAACAAAACAAAACTTTTAAACTATAGAAAGGAGTTAACTAATAGAAATCATTGCATTTTGTAGACTTTCATAGAAATACATACTTGGTGTCATAAGTCTGTAGTGTGCTTGTTCTGGGTTGATTTTCACAATTTTTTTCTGCACTTTGCTCTTTAGAAAATGCTCGGCAACGCCAGGAGGGTGTGGTGAGCACGTCACGGATTTTCTTCACCGAGTACACTCTGCCCCTGCCCCCTAACTTCCCACCGCCCCTGAAGCTACGTGGCATCATGGACCTCAGTCCCTTCACAGTCACCGATCACACCGCCATGGACATTGTGGTGGACATCTTCCGCAAACTCGGGCTACGCCAGTGTCTGGTCACTCATAATGGGTAAGCAACAAATCCAAGCTGGTCATTTAGAGTTTTTGAGTATGCATCTATTATTGCTGTAAATATAGTGGAAACAGATACACATTTATTATTTTAGATAATAATCAGAATTTATTTTTTAATGGAAAAACTGAGAAAAGATTATCAGGATTATCCCGTCCTTGTCTATTTTGCATCCAGTCAAACATTCAGCTAACATGGCATGGCCTTAGGCTGGTACTTCCTGTTACTGTTCAAGTTTAAGCCCACTTCTTCCGCTATCCATATAGAGATCAGGATATAGACTCAAAACGAAAAAAAATTGCATGAATCTTGCATATTTTTTATTTATTTGTTTTTTTTATATTGAAATTGCATTTTTGAGAATTGCTACATAAGCGCCAAACAAAATATAACAACGCTAATATTTTTTAAAATATTTTCTTACTCTTACTATTAAAAGGATAGGGTAAAGCTGTGTGGATGAGTTATTGTGCAGGTTGATCACACACAAATAGTCATACATTATATCTGTTTATAACATGATATCTTCTGTCTCTTCACTTCCAGACGTTTGCTGGGAATCATCACCAAAAAGGACATTTTAAAGCACATGGCTCAAATAGCCAACCGTGACCCAGACTCCATTCTCTTCAACTGAAATGCCAGATTTTATAATCTCACCTCAAAACCTGTTTGATTTGCACTACAGATAACTAACAGTGCTAGGCTGAGGGTGCACTCACACTGTGACGGTCGTTTCCAGTGCCAAGTTGGACATCTCGCGCGTCACGGCTTCATCATCATACTTGTTCGGATCATGACACAAAGTCCTGGTTTACAAGTTGCAAGTAGCCAACCTACCATAACATATCATGACTATCAGTTCATCTTCAAGAAAGCGAGTGGGGAGTTGAATAAGTGGATATGCATGCACAATCCCAATCATATTAAATTATTAATGTAGCTAAAGTGTATTGAAATTCCTGTGACATGTTGCAAGCGAAAGTCTTTATTCTTTATTCGTCATTCTTTGTATACAGTTCACTGATCAACTGCAAGCAATTAATTTCTAATCTCATCTTAATATATTGGAAAATTCCGTCATAACTTTAATGAATGAGCTAAAAGCGAATACCAGTAACCACGAGCGTATGTCTGTGTTCGTTGGGGTTTGCGTAACTGTACTCACATTTTATGTTAAATCGGGTAACATTTACTGTGACTTCTTGAGCAGGAACCTAATTGCATAAGGAGCAACAGGTTTACAGCATTGTGAAATATGTGAATACAATTTTAAGGTCATCCAACCCCTTAATTATCATTTAGAAGAGGTTTGCACATTCAAGCATTTATCATCTTTTCTAGTTTAACCGCTTTTTGAATCTGCAGGGCAGCTGGGCATTCTGCTTATATTATTTAATTGGCTGTTTTGTGGTGTTATGTGGATTTACACCTGGGTATGTCTGACTTCTGCACCATTGCTTGACCACTTCTAGTTATATACATATATACACGTCTATCATAGCTGGAAATAGCTTTTTTTTTTTTTTTTTTTTTTGTTGCTTCTATTGTTGACTGCATTATTTATGTTGATCAGCACGGCCGAGTGGCCATGCACTAATTATGTACTTTACGTTTTGTTTCATTTTGTTACGTTTTCAGCTGTGTTTAGACAGTATATGATCATTTGTAGCAGTGGCCTTTCCACAAAAAATATTGGATTTCACTATATTCCTCAGGATATGATGTATGCATGGTTGAAGACTTTAATGATATTTTAACCACAACCTTAATCTCAGTGTTTATGACAAAATTATTTTTAAATATACACATCTACAAGCAAAGTTTCTTTGGAGTGTTTTCCTGACACGATGGGATCTTGTTCACTTGAGACTGCTCTCAGTCAGGTGCACGATCCAACGCTGTCATTGTTTACATCCTCCAAAGACACTTTCATGCACATTACTTTAAGCTATTCATAAATCCATCAAGGGCTAGAGTTAATACTGGTATTTCTAATCCACAGCACCTGGTGTCATTATCAGGATTTTGTCTTTAATAAGGCAGAGAGTTGTTTGGAAATCATGTTGGAGCTGTTCTCGTATACCAGGGACTTACAATATCTCATCCCTTTTCTCTTATTGTACCATCACTTCAGTGTGCCTGCAGATCTGGGTACATCACAAGGCCACTTTAATTTTTTCCATGCACTCCATATGAGAAGAGCATTATGTATTTTCATGTCTTAGAAAATTGTCGTTAATTACTTGGTACCTGTTTATCTGATTCATGTGTGTTTATCATGGTTTATGTATTTGGAAAAAATAAGAATGTATCATTATCACTATAATTTATTCATTAACACTCATAAGGCAAGTTGTGGTTCGATCGTCTGTGGTTATTGTTTGTTAAAGAGTCACTCTGGAATGAATCCGTGCAATTTTCTGCTTTAACTTCAGAAAAAAATCAACAAGCATTTAAATACTAACTATAAGCTCACACATAAACTAATGAACAGAATTATTTGGTTTTTACATAAAATCAGGCCAATGATCACAATCAGTTCCACTTCTTTCTCTTTCCCTGCCAAAGCAAAAGCCGGTCCTTTCGCCGATTTAACTCTCTGTGACCTTTTGTTCACAATCAAGTCAGCTCTTTTATGCAAACAGTGAGCACTGACTGTCCCTGCTCCATTTTGAAATGGGTATAGGCATTGCTTCTGTGGAAATTACTTAACAGCTGACCTGGTCAAAATATTGCAAGAAAAACAAATATGTGCTTTTTCAGCATCGCATTCCACATTTAATCCCAATTTACACTTACAATTCCCTTCACTCTTCTGGGAAGACTTTCCACAAGATTTTAGAGTGTGCTTGTGGACATCAGCCACAAGTGTGTTAGTAAAGTCAGACACTGATGTAGGCCTGGGGTTCAATCAGCGTTCAAATTCATCCCAAAGGTGTTCAGTAGGTTAGAGATCAGAGCTCTATAGAAGGCCGCTCAAAATTTTATTATAGACATCCTATACAATGATGTGCCTTCATCTTAAAGAAGAGACAAATATGGAAGGAAAGGTCAGGTGTCCTAATACTTTTGTCCGTATAAGATAAGATATACCTTATATAGTATAGTGTATGCACCTACTTTACATACAATGCACACCTGACCTGACCATTTTTTTTTCTACATTCTCTTAATTCAGTTGCTGTTATAATAACCTCCACTCTTCTGGGGAGAATTTTCACTAGATTTCAGAGCATGGCTTTGAGGATTTGCGTGTTTATTCCACCATAAGAGAATTGGTGAGGACAGGCATTAATGCCATGTAAGAAGGTCTGGGTTTTAGTTCGCTTGTTTGGGCCCCTTAGTTTTGTAATGAAAGGAAATGTATTTTTTAAAAACATAGACATTCTATGCAATGATGTCTACAGATTTAATAGATAAGTGTCCACATATTTTTGCCCATGTAGTGTATGCATTTGGAAATCTTAATGGGATGCGAATGGCCCTCAATTGTGCAATCACCCATCGAACTTAAGAATTATAAAGAATTAATAACTAAAGAATTATAAACACTTTTGATGTCTAAAAATGTGTCACCATGGAAATTAATTCTCTGGTTTAATAGTTCATGCTGTGACATTACTACAAAGAGAGCAGAAAGAAATATATATATATATATATATATATATATATATACACTTGCAATCAGAAATATTCAACCCCTAAAGAGTTTTAAGGATTTATAAATAAAAATCTTTTCAAAGTGCAGGATTCTGCTTCGGATGGCTTCTTAATGAGTTTAGTGATACATAAAATCAACACAGAAAATGTATGATGTAGTATTTGTGTGTAACAGTATATTTTGTTAATATCGCCATGTCACAATTATTCAACCCCTATATAATATTGTTGTTTTTAAAGCTTTCTGACAGTTTTTATGGCCTGAAGTGGAGCTGAAACATCATTAAGCCTTTGGGAACTCTATAACGATCCTTCATTTGCTTTAGCTGTGATGCAGCTGCCAAGTGCTTCAGTGGCAACTATAAGACATGCACTGAATAATCAAGGACTTTATGGCCGGACCCCAAGACACACTCCACTCTTGACCTCAAGGAACATCAGGAGTCGACTAGAATATGCCAGGAGGAATTTGGATAAAACTACAGAGTTCTGGGAGACAGTTCTATGGACTGATGAAACCAAACTGGAACTTTTTGGACATATGGACCAGCAGTATGTCTGGCGTGCAAAAGGTCAGGCTTATGACCAGAAGAATACCATCCCCACGGTCAAGCAGGGAGGTGGGTCAATAATGATGTGGGGCTGTTTTCCTGCGCCAGGAACTGGCAATCTTGATTGTGTATCTGGCATCATGGATTCCCAGAAATACCAGATCATTTGGAGAAGAATGCGATGCCTTCTGTTGACAAATTAAACCTTGGTGATCATTGGATCTTCCAGCAAGACAATGATCCCAAGCACACCTCCAAATAAACCAAAGCTTGGTTGGGGAAAAGATGCTGGAGTGTCCTGGAGTGGCCTTCTCAGTCACCAGATTTAAATCCAATTGAAAATCTTTGGTGGGATTTGAAGACAGTTGCAGCATGGAAGCCATCAAACATCACTGAGTTAGAGGCTTTTGCACATGAAGAATGGGCAAAGATTCCAATCGAGAGGTGTAAGAAGTTTGTCAGCACTTTTTGAAAATGCTTGTTAGAAGTTATAAAAACTAAAGGGCGCTCCACAAGGTACTGAAGCTGGGGGTTGAATAATACTGCACATGCTCATGTGTTACAAGACTTACAATTTTCATTTGAACTTCAAAGTTAAGTCAACTTCTGTTGTCAAAATAAATCAAATATGTATCAATAAATATTGTTTTATTCCACGAGTTTTTTTTCTTTTTATATTTTCATTATCTTTCATCACTGTATTGTCTATTGAGGTGAGGGGTTGAATATTTCTGATTGCAAGTGTGTGTGTGTGTGTATGTATGTATATATATATATATATATATATATATATATAAATATTTATTTATTTCAGTATCCCAGCAATCTGTCCATATAATGCTAACATTTCATTGGAAGAGAAACTTTGTATGTAATCTACAATAACACATTTCCAGCTTTTCCAGGGAGGTTTTGTGCCCAGTGTTGACTTACCTCTCACTCTTCACACAGACAGCATGGGGATTGCAGGAATAAATCAAAGGGAATTCTGATGGGGATTCGGTGCTCATTTCTGTCTTGGGATTCATGCATGAACAGTGAGTGTCTTCGTGAGTCATGGGGCACAGTAGCCTCTGGCTGATGCTCATGTGAGCATCTGGAGCTATTCAAAGACCACAAACATGGACGAAAGAATGTCTCTCGGTTTCTTATAAAGCCTATGTACAATTCAGAGCTCAAGGTCATTAATTGTGGCAGTATTTTTTTATTTTATTTATTTTATTTTTTTTTTAAGTGAAATGCATGGGTGGAAAAATACATATCAATACATGTACACTTTATACACAACAACCGCTTTAATAGGAACCCTTTTAACATCATGTGGCTGCAGATAGTAATAGATAGGAATCAAGAAGTTTAATGTTCACATCAAGCATCAGTCTTTGGTCATTTGTATTTCTTAAACTGCTCTCTTGGGAATTTCCAAAACAACGGTTTATACAGAATGGTGCGAGAAAACATTTTATAAGTGATCAATCCGTGGATGCAAATGCCTTGTTGATGAGAAAGAGCGATGAAAAATGACCAGACAGGTGTGAGCTGACAGGAATTCTGTCGTAACTTAGATAATCACTCTTTACAACCGTGGCAGGCAGGAAAGCATGTCAAAATGCACAGCACAAGGTGGATAAGCTATAACAGAACAAGATTCCATTCCTAGCAGCCAAAACCAAGAATCTGAAGTTTAATCTTCAAGATTAATGGACTTTTTTTTTCTATTTTTTAAATGTTCCTGATACCTAAGTGCATTTAAAAGAAGCAACCTCTTTCCTTTTTATTACATAGTACATTTTGGATATAAGTAAGGTTTTAACGTGTTATCTAGAATCATTTCTCAGTATTTATTCAACCCTCTGTTTTAATATCTGTTGGAAGTACAGAAATGGCTCCAGGATGCAATTTCTAAATTTTTCTTATATTTTTTTTTTATTAAATCTCTGGGCTTATTCAGTATTTCCAGAAATGAACATACTCAGGGCATAAAATGCTTTCTACAGCTGCATGTTCCACATCTGGTGAAATCTGAGCATGTGTTTATCCGACACAGCAAATTTGTTTAGACTTGCCAAAAAAATGAAACAAATTGCATAAATCTACATGTATGTGGAGAAGGACAGTTGATTGTTGGTTGCGAGCAGTGGCTGAAGGGTACCAAGAAGATCAGAAACGGTCCTGTTTTCAAGGATTTTGTGCAATGTCAAGTCACGGGTATTAGTGATGTGTTGCTTTTGAACAAATTGACTGACATATGTCATCATTTTTATACAGAGTTATTAATCATTCATTTATTTATCCATTCATTCATGCAATCACACATTCATTTTTAGAAACAACTTAAATGATGCATTGCAAACCTCCTTTAAACATTTTTTATTTATTTACAATGAATTCACATCACTAAAGCTTCCCTGACTAGTAGCTCCTGTTCAAATAAAACTTAAACTCATATTTATATTCAATATTTTTGGCCAAAAGGTTTTTTTTTTTTTTTTTTTTTTTTCTTTTTTACATTTTGAGTTGTTTAAGACTCCGTCTGTCACTGTCACACAAGCTGTAAGCACCAATGGGTTCTGTATATCCATTCGTAGTGGTGCACTTCATCCAGACCTATTCATGGTAAATTCATGAAATTCCTCAGCTGTGTTCCCACAAACTCTGGACCACCCATTAGCTTCTCCTTTCGAGATCCTACTGCACATTTCTGAAGGAAAAAACTTACATCTTTTGTGATGCTCCTTGGGAAAGAGCAATGATAACTCGAGGAACTCTGAATATGAGTTTTACCCTGGGTTTTTCAGAAGAATTCATTTTGTCCATCTTTTAATTCCAACAACTGATGAAGCATCCTTCTGGTTTTAATAGCTGCATGTGCCTTCTGCATTCAATTAGTCTGCTGTTGAGTCATTTGGTCTCGCTTCATAGAGGTTTCTGAGTAAACAGGAAGCGTCACAGATCCTTCCTTATTCCACCCACTCTTTTCCTTTTTCTCACAGTCCACACATTGAAAACTTCAGAGACACTCAAATGGGCAGGGCTCAGAGGTCAAAACGAAAGGCTCCGAAGTAACTGGATGAATCTTCTGCATGCACCGCGGTAGGAGATGACACAGAGACAAAGATCTCATCTCCTGATCGCAGCTCGAACATGCCTCCCTGGTAGATGGAATGGAGGGCATTCTCACTGTCCGGGGCCCAGCACTTGGTGCCCACTCCTTTTAACAGCTGAATGGGCTGTGCGTAGGCCGTCTTCTTATACACACACTGCACCACCTGCTCACTCACAGAGCTGGACTGATGATCGCCATTGGACAGTGTGATGTACCGGAAGTAGACCTGAGCATACAGGTAATAGCGCCCTGTCTGAGGGATCCGCAGCCGACCGTTGGACACCGTCATGTTGTGTAGGTGTGAGCCGAAGCTTTGGTTTCCCCAGGAACGTACAGGGTGGCGGCAAGACTGGTGCAGATCTCTCTGAGGAGCTAAAGATGTTGAGCCTGAAAGAAAAAAAAAACAGATATTTAAATGTAAAAAATGAATAATTTATTCACAATTCAGCACATCACCCCACAGTAATGTGACTTTTAGTCCATTCTTTGGTAACCATCACTTAAAAAGTGAGACTTTAAGTGGTGTGATGTACTATGTAATCATTAGTTACATCTACATGGCAAAAGTAGTTAAGCACCTGACCATTACATCCATATGTGGCTTTTGAACTTTGCCGTTACAATAACATCTGTTCTTCTGGGAAGACATTCCACTAGATTATGGAGCATGGCTGTGTGGATTTGCTTGTTCAGCCACAAGAGCTTAAGTGTGGTCAGGCACTGATGTCTGGCTCGTAGGTCTGGTACACACTCAACATTCAAGTTTATCCCAAAGTTGACCGATATCTTTACCTGTACTTTCAAAGATTCAAGTTTACATTTCATTGATGTAAGAGTACTTTTACTTGAGTAGAATATTGTACTACTCATTCCACCTCTGCAATTAATCAACCACTTCGAACCAATCAGATTCAAGAATCCAACTGGCTGTGATATAATGGAAAGGAAACTCACTGACAAAACTCAACGAAGGAACCTTGAGGAACTCAGACTAAAACAGAACCAATCCTCTTCTTGGTGGCACTCATAAGGATCATGCTTTTAAACTTGTTTTGCAGAGTATGAAATGTTTGCATTTACATTCAAATAGAGGTTACTCTATGACACACAAAAGAACACACCTTGTAATCCATTGTGTCTGAGGGTGAGGTGAGCGGAGGGCCGCTGGCTATTGGGAACTTTCAGACTCGGTTCGACTGTTTGTCTTTCTATAAGAAACACAGGGCTAATCAGAGCATTAGAAGGCTTGTTATATGTTATGGATATATATTCATACATACATACATACATACATACATACATACATACATACATACATATTTAATTATCTACAAATGATTACCTTGAACCATGTGCTGAGAGATGATGTTTTCTGTAACCTAAGCAAAAAAGCAGAAAAGCCGCACAAATTTGCAATAACAATGAAAACATAAAACAGTGATTATCATTTTTGTTGACCTCCTTTCAACAAATGTGATCAAATGTCTCTGCTTGTCTTTGCGAAAAGAAATTCTACAGTGTGATGGAAAAGGATCCACATCCAGGAAATTATTTCCGCTGCCCAAGGACAATAGCGCTCAGTAGGAGGCTGGGGCTTTCACAGTGCCTCGTAACAACATTCAAGACACGTTTATCCTCTCTAAATCAGGCCCAAAGCCGCTGAGAAAACAAAAGCCACAAGGACTGCAGGCCAGCAGACCAATTCCTGCCAAAGACACAAAGAAGTGCTGACATCATAAGTGCTCAACTTTCCTTCATGGCAACGTATCAACTATACAAGAACATTTTCCAGAGTATAGACTAGGGCTGAAAAGAGAGAGAGAGAGAGAGAGAGAGAGAGAGAGAGAGAG
>JAAIIK010017264.1:0-10418 GCA_014706435.1 Silurus glanis | reverse complement strand
TCCCGGAGTATGGGGTCCGGGGCCCTTTACTAAGGGCTGTCCGGTCCCTGTACGACCGAAGCAGGAGCTTGGTTCGCATTGCCGGCAGTAAGTCAGACTTGTTCCCGGTGCATGTTGGACTCCGGCAGGGCTGCCCTTTGTCACCGGTTCTGTTCATAATTTTTATGGACAGAATTTCTAGGCGCAGCCAGGGGCCGGAGGGTGTCCGGTTTGGTGACAACACGATTTCGTCTCTGCTCTTTGCAGATAATGTTGTCGTGTTGGCTTCATCAGACCAGGACCTTCAGCACGCACTGGGACGGTTTGCAGCCGAGTGTAAAGCGGCTGGGATGAGAATCAGCACCTCCAAATCCGAGGCCATGGTCCTCAGTCGGAAAAGGGTGGCTTGCCCACTTCAGGTTGGTGGAGAGTTCCTGCCGCAAGTGGAGGAGTTTAAGTATCTTGGGGTTTTGTTCACGAGTGAGGGAAGGGTGGAACGGGAGATTGACAGACGGATCGGTGCATCTTCTGCAGTAATGCGGTCGATGTACCGGTCTGTCGTGGTAAAGAAAGAGCTGAGCCGCAAGGCGAAACTCTCGATTTACCGGTCAATCTACGTTCCTACTCTCACCTATGGTCATGAGCTCTGGGTCATGACCGAAAGGACAAGATCCCGGATAAAGGCGGCCGAAATGAGCTTTCTCCGCAGGGTGGCTGGGCGATCCCTTAGAGATAGGGTGAGAAGCTCGGTCACTCGGGAGGAGCTCAGAGTAGAGCCGCTGCTCCTCCACATCGAGAGGGGTCAGCTGAGGTGGCTCGGGCATCTGTTCCGGATGCCTCCTGGACGCCTTCCTGGGAAGGTGTTCCGGGCGCGTCCCACTGGGAGGAGACCCCGGGGAAGACCTAGGACACGCTGGAGAGACTATGTCTCCCGGCTGGCCTGGGAACGCCTCGGTGTCCCACCGGAAGAGCTGGAAGAAGTGTCTAGGGAGAGGGAAGTCTGGGCATCTCTGCTTAGACTGCTGCCCCCGCGACCCGGCCTCGGATAAGCGGGAGAAGATGGTATGGTGGTAGAACAAAAAGTCCTCCTAAGGGAAGCTCATAGATTTTAGCAGATTTAGTCCTCTTATGGTAATGAGGCTCATTGTTTTATTCTTAATAGAAGACAAATATTTCCCTTATAATTACTAGAAACTAACCCTTGTTTTCAACCATAAGCTATATATAATTTTTTTTATAAAAATATATATATATCTCTATATATATATATGTTTCTATATATATCAATATATATATATAAAATCACACACACCAAACCATACTGCAGCCAGTCACACACACTCAGACACAGAGAGACAGAGACACAGAGGGAGGGGGAGAGAGGGGCTCCTTTTAGCAAAACGCACACACACACTCAGAGCGAGAAAGAGCAGAGCGCACACACATATCTCAGACCCAGAGCGCAGAACGCACACACGCAAACACGCACACGCACAGCCAGGAACCGCTTCTCTTACACACTTACACTCAAACACGCACACAGAGAGCAGATCTCTCTTTTTGATAAAAAATTCGCAGTAAATTCACACACACAACATTTAATTTCAAATACACTAGGTCAACACAGTCACACCTTTTTATTGCATGCTTTTCTGCCGCTCCTTTCTCTCTTTGTTTTTCTTCCTAAATTTATGCTACCTCTTGAGATATAGTAATTCAATTCGAAGCTGCATCATTACACAGTTCGTCAACTATTATTCGAGTGGGAACTTCAATTGAATTTTTTAATTCTACATCTTCAGTTTGCAGAACTGACCTGAAATTCACCTAGTGAATGTCCAGGTTTTGTCAGCCCATCTAAGATCGCCTCCCTGAGGGCTTTCATCCAAATCTTGCGGCTTCTTCTCTTTAAATCTTAATTCTTCCTTCAACTCTTTTACCATATTCAACTATTTTTCAAAAGCAATCACCTTTATACTTTTTTCTCTTCACTTCTCTTTACTTCAACCTTGACTCTTATTACTTCAAATCTTCTTTTCTACTGTACTTCAACGTTTTATTTTCTTTACTTCTCTATTGTACTTCAACATTTTATTTTCTTTAAATCTTCCCGTAATCCCCCCTTATTGCGCTGTCCAGCAGTGCAAGAAAAACTCAATTTAGAACGGAGCACTCCCAACCACATCCACATCATATAACACAAAACCCACACACATGCCCTTTACGGTGTGACCCAGCAGCAGAGATACATAACAGCCCCAACGGACAATGCTCACCGTTTTTGCCGGCCAGAAGCGGGAGCAGGCACGCTGGAAACAGATCTGCGATGGTGCAGGTCACAATACGTCCGGGATTCGTGACGCCAAGATATGTTGTATATTTCTGGTGATGATGATGTGTAGATGTTGCTAGAAGAAATCTCCACGGACACCGTCTTTCTTGTATATAAAAAGGTTTATTAACAAGGAAATTCAGCATCTAAAGACGAGCACCCGGGAAGGCTCGGAGACGACTCATAACTGATCGAATCGACTCTCGATCCATGGTTACACCCCTATTAAATAGGTGGCTCGTTCCTTTGTCTGCATCTTAATGTATACCAGATGTATGTGAGCTCATTTCGCAAGTCTGATCAGCACAAAGAGAAGCCTGTTTCTCCACAACTTAAGGTATGGTGAACGTGTCAGAGTTCCTCTCCCAAGGGGCATGCAACCCTAGATCATGTTCCATACGTCGACTCGTACAGATTGTAAAAACAACACGTATCCCCCACATTCTCGAAGTGCTGACTCTAAAATAAACACTTGGTCTTCTCACGCACTATCTTAAATGGAAACATCTGGCCAAACGTTTAAACCGTTCAAAGAATAATAGATTGAATTTCAGATACCACAAAAGAAAGATAATAATGCAATAAAATTTAAAGCTAAGCAAATACATACAGTACTATTTAACAGTAAAACACTATTATTATATATGATTGCTCTGCAAGCAATTAGACCACTGGTGCAGTGCACTGGATTACAGTACATTCCTAAGAAATGCATTGCATAGTGGGATAATTATATGTATGGCATTTTGGTAGTTTCCTATTTCCAGAGCCACTTACAAAAGTACTTTGAGGTCTATATCAATAAATACATTCTGATTTAGAAGACTGGATAGATACATGGGAGTCAAACCATTTAGGGTTTTGTAGGTAAGTAACAATACTTTGTAGTCGATTCGAAACTTAACAGTTAGCCAGTGTAGGGATGATAAATTTGGGGTTATATGGAGATATTTTCTTGACCTTGTGAGAACACTTGCTGCAGAGGTTGCTGCATTCTGGACAAATTGTAGCTTGTTTATTAATGATGCAGGACAACCACCTAGGAATGCGTTACATTAGTCCAGTCTGGAGTTCATGAACGCATGGACGAGCTTCTCTGCCTCAGATATAGGCAACAGGTTTCTTAGCTTAGCAAAGCACTTTTGTACATCGCTCTGGACAAGGGCGTCTGCTAAATGCTGCAAATGTAATGTATTGCAAATGTAACAAATTGCATGTTGCAGTTACACTTTTGTATTTTACAGTATACTTTTGTATACATCATGTATACTTTTCAAGACAACGGATCATTTTCCTCACCGGTGATCCAAAGAGACTGTGGATTGCTGTACTGTGTAGGAAAGGCTGGTCCTACTCTCTCTCCTCTACACACATAAACTCCTGTGTGATGAAGAGCAGAAGGACTAAGAGTGTAGGAGCCTCCAGATCTTCTTCTGCTGTCTGAGAGAAGCTCCACATACATGATATAGCCATGAATGTTTTTTATTGCAGTTGTTCCGTCTCTGTAGGGAACAACTGTGTACCAGCTGAATGTCCAGTCTGTAAAGGAGTCTGTAACCTCACAGCTTAGAGTCACTGAGTCTCCTTCAGTCAGCCAGTTCTGTGGAGATACACTCAGTACTGCCTGTAGTCTCTCTGTTATATAGAAAAAACAAAACCTTTCTTTTTTAGGTTTTTGTATATAAAGAAAGCAGCTTTTAAATAACATCTTATTGCACATTTGCATGTTCCACCAGAAATCCTCACACACTCACCTGATGCAGTCAGTGTAACAGCATCACTGAGGTGTGAGGAACGTGAGCCTCCTCTCTCTCTTCCTTTACAGGTGTATTTACCTGTGTGTGTCACTTCAACACTACTGATTCTGTACATCTGTACACTACTGACAGGACTGAGTGAAGCATCTTTATACCAGCTGTACTGCCACCTAGATACACTTTCATCCTGTATCTCACATCTCAGAGTGACAGAGTCTCCACTGAACACCTGTTTATCAGGATTTATAGATGCCACTGGTTTGGGTCTTTCTGTAGGAAAATTGCAAAGGACATAAACTGCCTTGTTGAATGTGTAATAAGTGTATATCAGTGATATAGAAATATAACGTTAGTCTACAATGTGACAAGCTAAGTTTTCCAGTGAGTTTTACTGTTAAAAAAATTAATAACTTTTAAGGTCTAAAATTAAGGTTTCTACCACTGTAAACATTCAGAGAGAGGAGAGTCACTGAAAAGCTGTGTCTCAGTCAGATGTGAAAAAGTCATTTTTTTTTTTTCTTTATTAAATCCTTTTCATCCTCATGAACAGTACTTGAGTTTTGACTTCTTTCTTTTCTTAATTCCACGTTCTAGATCCAGTGCTGAAACAATAGGAGTGGCTGTGGGAATGAGTTTGTTCTTCCTGTTAATTGTGTTACTGACTTTAATGATCATGCTGTGGCACTATAAAGAAAAGACAGGTCTGATAATCACTTTTACATAACCTGTGTGTCATGCAGCGATGAACGGAGGCGCTGTATGTTTAATGATGGGAGAGAGTTATACACAAAAAACACACACACGGCAGTCCATAGAAACCCAAAGAGTGAAAGAGAGATATCCGTGGTACGCCCTGGAGGAGCGAGGTCCACATAATCCATTAGCGAACGCACAGGAGGAAAAGGGATAATCCGGGGTGCGCTTTGGGGAGAAAGCGCAGCCGTGGAGAGAGTGTGGAGTCCGAGAGGAAGAGAACGTATAGGGATCCGTATGTCAACCACATACAAACAATAACGAACGGAGAGTGAGTGGGAGTGAGGGGTATATGTATGGTGCCGGGGATGAGTGACAAATGAGTCCCAGGTGTGTACAATTGAAGCATGACAGCCGCCTAAGGGGGCGTGGCAGTGGATTCCTGACACTATGAGCATATACAAATGGCACGATATTTAATACCTGTTTATTCCTAATATATATTTAATCTTTTTTAGTCTTTCTGTTTGTTACATTGTAACTTCTACATCCTGTTCAAATGTAGTCGCTGTCACCCTCAATAGAAAAGCAGAAATCCAATCAGAGCCACTCAGGAGCTGAAGACTCTCAGTCAGGACACACAGCACTTCAGCCTGATCAGACTCTGTCTCACTTCATTTTTATAATTACTTATAGAAATGCATATCTTTTATTTAAAAATCATTTATTTATCATCACCTTAAGTAAAATCAGTTTTTGGTTAGAAATGTATTTTAGTTTGTAATCCATAGTCTCATTTGCAACAAACTGATCACTTCATTTATGATTTCTGTAGGATATAAACACATTTATGCTACTGTTAATCAGGCAGTTATGGGTAGACCAGGTAGCTTTATTTCAGACATTTTCTATTGTATTTGGAATTTCAGTTTAATTTTTTCACTATACAGTAAACTACAGAAGTGTCCTGTAGTGTCAACTACAAGGTGAAGCTGCATTGGAGAGCCGAGAAGCCACTTACACACAGGTCACGAAGAAAAAGAACACAAACAGGAACAATGGAAGTGTTTTTATTTCTTTAAAATGTAATTAATTGATTTATAAAAAAAAAAAGCGAAATAAAACTTGACGTCTTCTGCACAATTTATCATTTACTGTATTGTTTTAAAGACTATAATCACACTCTTGATATCACCCATATGAGGATGAGGTTCCCCTTTTGAGTCTGGTTCCTCTCAAGGTTTCTTCCTCATAACATCTAAGGGAGTTTTTGCCTTTTGTCTTTGACCTTGCCACAGTCGCCACAGCTGTGATCTATGATCAGGGATAAATACACATCGTTCACCTTAACTCTTAAATTCTGTAAAGCTGCTTTGAGACAATGTTTGTTGTGAAAAGCGCTAAAGAAATAAACTTGATTTGACTAATGTATTACTCGGCTGAAGATCATTTGGATGGTTTTGTTCTCTGTTACTGCAGGTGCTGATGCTGAACTCTGCTTTAATGATGTGACTAATGTGGAGATTTAATGTGGAGATGTGGAGCTTTTCATGATTTTATTTACAGATCTAATTACATAAAACCTGCCTCTCAAAATCTGTGATGCTCTGAATGATTCATACATGTTACTTTGTGTGGTAGTGGGGACAGTCACATGGTTGGGCGGAGCAATTGGAATGATGGCCAGGTTTCGCTTTATCAAATTAGTGGGTCTATAAAAGGAGCCGTAGGTGTCTGGTGGAAGTGCATTTTCTTGAACACTGATGACATCACCGGATATCCGGCACAGCTGGGAGAGGTTCGTGTGTGTGGACTGAAGAATCCAGCTATTATCGGGTTAAAACCATCCCACTTCCTCGTTTAAAATTTTGCGGCGCATCGTGACCTGGTTGAACCGGAAGTGAGGAACTGAGAGCCGTTGTAGTGGGCTGTCTTCTTGCTGGACTGCCTTCTTGTTGTCTTGCTGGGCAGTCTAGCTGTCTTCTTGTTGCTTCACTGCCTGGCTGTCTTGTGGTCTGTGGGATGCTAAAGCGCGGACGGAGTTACATAGTGCATCAGCGTGCAGCGTGCTATCTACGTGCCGAGCATCAGCGTGGGACGCATGGCCTGGCCATACGCACTATAGCTAACGGATTAGATAAGGAGCTGAATGCTAGTGTGTTCACGGACTATGTGTTATGTGTTTTATATATATTATATATATATATATATTTTTTTTTACACAAACCTGATTCCAAAAAAGTTGGGACACTGTACAAATTGTGAATAAAAAAGGAATGCAATAATTTACAAATCTCATAAACTTATATTTTATTCACAATAGCATATAGATAACATATCAAATGTTGAAAGTGAGACATTTTGAAATGAGCCAAATATTGGCTCATTTTGGATTTCATGAGAGTTACACATTCCAGAAAAAAAGTTGGGACAGGTAGCAATAAGAGGCTGGAAAAGTTGAATGTAGATATAAGGAACAGCTGGAGGACCAATTTGCAACTTATTAGGTCAATTGGCAAAATGATTGGTTATAGAAGGAGCCTCTCAGAGTGGCAGTGTCTCTCAGAAGTCAAGATGGGCCACATTTGGTATCTGCCCTCATGACTTTCCATCATATCATTCTACTTGCTCAATTATGTGATATTAAGTTATGAGTATGCCACATACTATCAAGAGAAATAACCTACTGATTTCCTGCTCTAGTCTAATATATCATTCCAAACTGTTTAGTAGATTGTACCAAAATTGATCACAGTATCAGGACAAATGTATTTTCTAACTGCATTTTTGTTTCTACATTCTCTGCAGTGAGGAGTGTTTCTGTCACTGATAAAGCTACAGACATCTAACAAAGAGCTGAAAAACTTTTTTTATGAATTAAAAGAATTGGGTTTGTCTTACATTTTGTCTGAATGCTCCTTGAAGTACACCAAAATCCTGTAGCTGTAAAACTTTCACACATATCTCTTTGTTGTTTAATGTAGTGCCAGGGTTCTGGAGGAACAGTGTCTCATTTCACTGTGTACTGTATCAAATATATATACTAGAAATGACAATAAAAGCTGCTTGAATTGACATTTATCATTCACTGGTGAACCTGCAGAAACACAAAACAGCAGGTCTCCCTAAAGATATGTATAAATCACAGAAGTTTAGAACATATCATATTAAAAGCAAGACATTCTGAAGAGTCGAATGATTCACTATTTGACCAATTGGCTTCTTTTTCAGAATGGCTTCACTGAATGTTTGGACCTGCTTGAGACTTGAGTCTATGTTTTTGACCATGTCATCTTTTCTTGCCCACAAGATGTCGCCATTGTGGTGATTTGAACCTCTCCTCAATTGCTTTTTATCACTTGTGCTCAATCTTCTGTTCTCTTCCGTCTCAATGCTTTGCTTGGTCTTTCAGTTTGTCTGGTAGGACCCTAATTTATGTTTTTTTCATTGCTCCAACCCATGTTATCACTCTGTCTATATATAATTTGGCTTTTTATTTCCATTTGCAATCTTGTTTGGAAGTGTAGTAGACAATCATAATGTGGCGTGATTCATTACCAGCTTTATGCCAAGTTTGCAAATATATATACACACCATTCATTCATTCATTCATTCATTTTCTTCCGCTTATCCGTAATTCAGGTCGCGGGGGCAGCAGTCTAAGCAGGCCCCCGCCTTCGACTGCTGCCCAATCCTCACAGCACCGTCCCTTACGGTCCCTCCTGCAGGTGGTGAGCCCACGGGAAGGCGGCCCCACGTCACTCCGACGTCACGGACCTTGATATTTCCCTCGTAAGGGACCCCCGGAGCATAGTGGGTTAAGGGCCTTGCTCAAGGGCCCAAGAGTGGCAGCTTGGCGATACCGGGGCTTGAACCCCCGACCTTCCGATCGGCAACCCAGCGCCTTAACCGCTGGAGCCACCACTCCCCCCTTATATACACACCATCTGGAAAAAATGTTTTGTCAACTGTTCAATAGAGCAACAATGAAAAAAAAAGTTTGACTGGATTAAATTTTAAAGATATACAAAATGAAGGGCTAAATCAAATGTATATAAACTTTCTCTTGCAAACTCTAATAAATGTGCGCAAAAAAGTTTTGGAACGCTGTATTAGAGTACTCTCCTGCAACATACTTTGTATGTAATTTTTATACTATATAAACAGTACCCGGTAATCCAGATTAATCAGACAGGAGAATTCTGGGTAAATTAGTTCTCCAGATTAGCCTAACTCACTCTGCTGCTGCAGCAATCTGCTGGGAGGTGTAGCACATCCTCTTACATTAACAAAAATTTATAAATGTTAATTTTTTTTTCTGCACAAAAATAGTTTTATGCATATATTGCTACCCATGGCAAAAGTGTACATATCCTTACCTTAAGTAGAAGTACAGATGCTCATGTTTGTCAAAAGCAGTAGTGACTACACTTTTTCACTCAAGTTAAAGTAAAGAAGTTTAGGCTCTGACATGTACTTTACATTACACTTACCTGTTTTGGTGTCAAGCTGGTAACTAGACCTCACATCATATTAATACAAAATAATTTCAAATCTTGTTACCTAATGAATGTATCCAGGCTGAACATCCAACATATAGAACACACGCAGAGAAAAGATGATGATAATCAGGTGATCAGGATTGTCTCTGTTCTCAGTCATGTTCTTAGCTCCATACTTCTTGCTGTCTTCCATGTTCATTGTTAGGATCGTAAACTAGCCTACGTTTGTGGTGTCTGAGAGCCAGGAAATGATACACCAGTAGTAGATTGAAAAAGAAGCAAGAAAAATCTATTTAAGTACAGTAAGTATTTGTACTTCGTTACTTCCCATCTCTGGAAGTGTGTGATGTTCTTCACTGAAGACACCTAGCAAAAATTCTCCCCAATGGTCTAGACCAGGGGTCACCAAGTGGTGCCCGCGGGCACCAGGTAGCCCGCAAGGACCACATGAGTAGCCCACGGGCCTTTTCTAAAAATAGCTGTTTCCAACTTTGTTAAATCATTGTTGATAATTATTATGAGAAATCATTAATATGATCAGTGTCTTCACATAAATTAATATAATTAATTATTAATAATAACAACTAATAATAGGTAAATTGAGCAAATTTGTTATTTCAGATCAAACTGAAAACTGTGTGTATCAAACTGGTAGCCCTTCACATTAATCGGTACCCAAGAAGTAGCTCTCAGTTTCAAAAAGGTTGGGAACCCCTGGTGTAGACTGTGCTAGTGCTTATATACAGCCTTGATAGAGATACAAGTTGGATTTACAAACCCCTAATCCTGATGAGTGTATTCATCTGAAGGACTGGGAAGAAATGCAGTGCTGAGAAATGTATCTAACAGGGTGTAACACTGAAACCTTGTATTAGATTAGATTAGATTAGATTCAACTTTATTGTCATTACACATGTACAAGTACAAGGCAACGAAATGCAGTTTGGGTGCAAATGAAATGCAAGTGCAGGATATACAGTTTTTACATGATTTACATAGATAAATAGAATGATAATATAGACTATAAACAGTAGTTTAAAGATGTATATGTACTATAAATGTAGTATACAGATTAATATATATGTACTATGAAAATAATTACAGATGAATATGAATATATATGTACTATGAACAATAGTATACAGATGAAATTAT
>JAAIIK010017263.1:0-10135 GCA_014706435.1 Silurus glanis | reverse complement strand
CACACACACACACACACACACACACACACACACACACACACACACACGCGCGCGCGCGCGCGCACACCCCCACACGTACACACACACACACACACGTACACACGCCCGCGCGTACACCCACACACACGCGCGTACACACACACACGCGCGCGTACACACACACACGCGTTTATACACACACGCACACACACACACACACACACACACCCACGCACGTACACACACACGCGCGCGTACACACACCCATCTGGTGAATTGAATAGCAGCTATCTTTTCGGTCCAGGAAGCAGTGGAGGATGCGCCGGTACGCCGCAGGTTGAAGGCTCTCACTCTCCCAACGCCACTCTGCAAAGTTCCAGAATAAAAATTCTCTCATTCAGGAAGTGCTGAACTTCAACCGAACAAACTTTACAGACACCATCAACACACTGAACAGAATCCAGAACAGAAATAAATAAACTTAAAAACAAAGTCAGGAATTTCAGTAATCATCAATTCAGTTAATAATCATTTAATAAACAAGATGCTTTTCAGCAGTTTTTTGTGTTCGTGTGATGTTTCTGCTCGTGTTCCTCTGACCTTCTCTCACTGCAGGGGTGAAACTCTGCTTTTGGAAAATGGTTACTGTAAAAATGCTACACAAATAAAACCGAACTGAATCTTCCTGGATGGTTTTTGCACAACCCTGTCCAAATTCTAGACTCTGTTGAATGTAAAAACCCCAGAGATCAGAAGTTTCTAGAATACTCAAACCAACACCCATGTGATTGTCCATTAGATTAATTAGATATTTTTACTCTTTCTGATGTGAACATTAGATGAAGCTCTTGAGGTCACATGACAAAGATTTCACGAACGTGCAGTGGTATGAGTGTTCCTAATATAGTGTCCAGTGTGAATGAAGTTTATTTCTTATAATCATGTCCATGGACAGTGTCTTGGATCTCATTTTTCTAGTGTTTGGAGTTCAGATGGCCATGGAGAAGAATGGACGATCACAGATTAGTGAGAAAAGAAACTAATAATAGCCTGAAGAAGGTCGTAAGTCAGGAGGTGATATTTTGTCCTACTTCGTCCAAGATGGCTGCAGATGAGAGCTTGTGCCAGGATCATCTGTCCACAGCGCAGCATGCAGCCCCAACCCGTGTCTGCGGATGGACCGGTTCCTCCTGAAGGACACAAGCAGAACCACATCAAGACAGAAGACCAACAGACATCACTGAGACACGCAACATAACTTCAGGAAAGATGATGATGATGATGATGATGATGTGCTCTCGTTACTGACCGATAGGACTGAACTTTTTCCTGTACGTGAACCACAGTCGTGAACGCACGTCCGACAGAAGTGCTGACTTTTCTGCAGAAAACACAAATAATACAGAAATCCTGAAAAGGTTCACGTCTCTTCTCACACCTCGCATAATAAGTTCTTATTCTCATTATAACGTCATGATCACTCAGACTCCAACCATCTGAACCGAATGGACCAGGAGGAGTACAGGAGTTCACCATGCTGTAATAAACACGTGATTGAGGCTGATATTTTTCCTGCAGGTCACGTGAATTCCACATGTTCATGACACGTGTGTTATTACCTGTTTTAACATTATATGATTCTCCTAAAATCCACACCGGATCGTCAGTATCTGGTAGATCTTCTAAAAACTCAGAGAACACGTTGATCTGGTTTTCATACTTGGCTAAAACTGGAACAAAGAGATGTGGATTACTGTGAGGAGCAGACGGGTGGAGGAACGTTCACACTCTCATCACTCGCTTTCCTCCTAATGATCTGAACCTTCACATGGGGAACCTTTACACATTTACTCAGCATCTACTGTACACTGTGTGTGTGTGTGTGTGTGTGTGTGTGTGTGTGTGTGTGTGTGTGTGTGCGTGTGTGTGTGTGTAGAGAGAGATGCAGGATGTGTTTCAATAACTGAGCAATAGTGAAAAAACTTCAAACTCAGCCACACACACACACACACACACACACACACTCTTACTCTTTCTCACTCTTTCTCTCTCTCTCTGACTCACACACACACACACACACACACACACACACACACACACACACACACACACACTCTCTCTCTCTCTCTCTCTCTCTCTCTCTCTCACACACACACACACACACAGTCTCTCTCTCTCTCTCACTCACTCTCACACACACACACACACACACACACACACACAGTCTCTCTCTCTCTCTCACTCACTCACTCACTCACTCACACACACACACACACACACACACACACACACACACACACACACACAGCGTGTTATATCCCTCACCTGCCTCCATCCTGACTGTCACCGGTTTTAAAGTCTCTGATACACACAGACGCGCGGAATTCTGGGTGATAATGTTCTTTTCTTGTTTTGCTTGCGTTAAAATCATAAAACAAAACTACAAATCCCAGATATGTCTAAAGGAACGTAGCGCTCAAACGTCACTGAAAACGTCGCTAGACATTCTGGGAGTTGTAGTTTTTGGCTGTGACGACAGCTCACCGTTTCCGGTTACGTCACATATTTTGTTTTGGGGAGCCTGCTAGTTCTCCCGTGTTCATTAAATCAGGAATAAAGATCCGTTTCTCGAGAATTTTTAACATTAATATATGTTTAAGGTATTTCTGTCACCTGGCTTTTATTCATACTGCTTATTTAAATCAGAAAGGCTAGTGAGCGCGTGCTGTTAGCTAACAGGACTAGCCGCTAGTCAGGAAGCGGAGTGTGGAGAGGCAGTGAACGGCTCCGGGGTCACGTGGTATACAGGTTGTAAGTGGTTAGTGTAAGTAGTTAACCTGGTTATTAGAGGCAGGTTACACTCACTGTCCATCCGGTAAACTCTGAGTTGCTGCGTTAATTATTTTACATTAAAATCCAGATCTGTGTCGAACTTCTTTTCAGGGGAAAGTGCAGGCTGCAGAGAAGCCGACAGATGACGTCATAGACTAGCGTGCATGCATTTTAAATCCTGGGGTGAAGTAATGAGATGAATAGTGAAGCATGTGATGTGACGTCATACTTTCCTCCGTTGCTCCAGTAGACGTGTTCTGATCATTAGGTTTGTGTTGCAGGACGTTGGAGGCGCTGCAGGATGTCCTACGTGTTCACCAGCGATTCTCTGCAGGCCACACTGCCACTGTTGCAGGCCTGCATCGACGGAGACGTGTCGTACGCCAAGCGCCTGCTGGAGACCGGCTTTGACCCGAACGCACGTGACTGTCGAGGACGCTCGGGGATGCACCTAGCTGCAGCGCGTGGAAACGTGGAGATCTGTCGCCTGCTACACAAGTTCGGAGCAGACCTGCTGGCCACGGATGCTCAGGGAAACACTGCACTGCACATGTGTGGACACGTAGACACCATCCAGTTCCTCGTCTCCAGCGGACTGAAGATTGACATCTGGTTAGTGATCTGATTTTCCACATTTCAGGATTTTAGCTTTTTAGGGAACTAATACACTTCCATCTTCTGTTCACCTCACTGGTTAGATATCCAGCATGTTTACTATGTTTAGATTAGATTAGATTGGACCTGAAAAAACCTTTGTGTAGGAGCTTCATGATAACATCAGAACTACATTAGTAAACACTGCACAGCCGGTTGCTATGAGAACACTGGGGTTAGTCATGAAGTTGTTTTGGGTTTAGTCTCAGAACACCAACATCAGTCTGTGACTGGACAAATGATCTAATGTTCCTGATGAGTCGAATGATCTCCTCCATCCCTCTTCCTGACCCTGAGCTGTTGTCTGTTTTCTCTCAGTCCCTCAGTTCCAGCTGATGAAATCATGTATTGTGGTAAAAGGTAAATTATGAGTGGAGAGAAATCAGAAGATGGTGGATTGAGCTCTCCTCCGAATGTGTGTGTGTCATTCTACAAAGCAACACGTATGGATTTCTGTGTTTGTGTATCTCAGCATTGCTCCGCCTTCCCGACGTAGTAGCTGTCATGGGATAGGGCAGAGCTGGCTGGTGAGTGGAGCCTCATGTTTGATGTTTTCAAAGTTTCCATTGAGATGAAGTTCCTTTGTGTGTTTGTTTCTACAGTAATCACAATGGAGCGACTCCTCTGGTCCTGGCTAAGAGGCGTGGAGTGAACAGAGATGCTCTCCGTCTGCTGGAAGGACTGGAGGAGCAGGAGGTGAAGGGGTTCAACCGCAGCTCCCATTCCAGCCTGGAGAAGATGCACATAGCAGATAATGAGAGGTGAGGTTACAGTGATATTATAATGAGATTACAGTGAGGTTATAGTAAGATTTCCATGAGATTAGTGAGGTTACAGTGGGATTACTGTGAAGTTTCAATGAAATTATAGTGAGATTACAGTAAGGTTACAGGGAGGTTACAGTGAGATTAGTGTGATTTTGATGAGATTACAGTGAGATTGCAGTGAATGAGATTACAGTGAGTTTACAATTAGTTTAATGTGAGATTTCAATGAGATTATAGTGAGATTTCAATGAGATTATAGTGAGTTTACTGTGAGATTACAGTGTGTGTCTTTGAAATTATAGTGGGTTTCTGTGAGATTACCGTGAATTTGTGAGATTACAGTGAGTGTCTGTGAGATTACAGTGAGTGTCTGTGAGATTACAGTGAGTGTCTGTGAGATTACAGTGAGTGTCTTTGAGATTACAGTGAGTTTTTGTGAGATAGCAGTGAGTTTCTGTGAGATTAAAGTGAGATTACATTGAGTGTCTGTGAGATTGCAGTGAGATTACAGTGAGTGTCTGTGAGATTACTATGAGATTACAATGTGCTCGATCTTTATTGGCACATTTTATATATATGTATGTATTATTTTCAAAATTGTACATTAATACTGAAGACACTGAATTATGAAAGAACACGTGGAATTATGTCAGAAACAAAAACATGTTACACCCAGAATATGGTTTATATTTTCATTTCTCAAAATAGCTCCATTTAGATTTAATGATATCTTGGCAAACGATTGTCTCGTGAGGTCGTCACCTGGAATGGGTTTCCAACAATCTTGAGGAGTTCTCAGAGGTGTTGAGTTATTGTTGGCTGCACTTGTTGGTCCAACTCACACAAACCATCTCACCTGGATTTAGATGTCAAGTCAAGTCAAGTTTATTTCTATAGCGCTTTTCACAACAGACATTGTCTCAAAGAAGCTTTACAGAAATATTTGTGTGGTGATTATTGATGCCAAGTGATCTGAGGCAGCACTCCATCACTCATCTTCTGAAATAAATAACTCCTACAGAACTTGTGTTTGGAGTTTTTGTCCTGTTGGAAAACAAATGCTGGCCAAACGAAGTGTAAAGCAGATGTGATGGCTGCATGTCAGTGCAGAATGCTGTAGTACCCATGCTGGTTAAGTGTGTCCTCAATTTGGACTAAATCACCAACAGTATCTTCAGCAAAGCACCTCCACACCATCACACCTCCTTCTCCATGCTTCTCAATGGGAACCCACACATTCAGGAACCTTCCATTCATCCTCTGTACATCTAACATCTGAGAACCAAACATCTCAAATCTGGACTCTTCGGAGCA
Organism: Silurus glanis; assembly: GCA_014706435.1. Lineage (NCBI taxonomy): Eukaryota > Metazoa > Chordata > Actinopteri > Siluriformes > Siluridae > Silurus > Silurus glanis. The sequence goes on along the minus strand of JAAIIK010017263.1, from coordinate 4,589 downwards.
ATGGACAGTTTTCCACTGATCTAATGTCCATCTCTTGTGTTTCTCACTCTCTTCTGCATGTTGTTCTTCAGAAAAATGATTTCTTTGTTGCAGTTTGACCTTTTTTTCAAATGTAATTTTATTCAAGCTTTTTTCAGTGTCAGTGAAAAAAAACCGCTGAGCCGTCACATGATCTCAGTTCTATACATTACACTGATGTACAAACTTCTCTATGCTTCAGCCAAACCTCCTTGTTCCTTTTGTACAGTGCCATGGAGAGTCATTCGCTCCTCAACCCTCACCTCCACCGCACTGACGGTGTGTTCTCCAGCTTCCGCACCACATGGCAGGAGTTTGTTGAGGATCTGGGCTTCTGGAGGGTTCTGCTGCTCCTTCTGTTCATTGCTCTGCTCTCACTGGCCATTGCTTACTACGTCAGTGGAGTTTTGCCTTTCAGCTCAAACCAGCTGGAGCTCGTGCGTTAGAGTTCCATCCTGAGACTAATGGAGCTGTAGAAGTTCACTCACCAAATTAATGAATCATTTTACTGAATCAAATAACCGAATTTATGCCTCTGAATGGCATGTAAATGAAGTTGAATGCATTTTTATGATTTCTGTGTAAATAGTTGATGCAGTTTTAATGCCCTCTGAAGTTTTATTTTATTATCATGTGTTGCACAAAGTCAGCGTTGGTCCTGAACATCTAAAACCTTCACATTCACATTGAGTCGAATTCTAACTGAGAATGAACTCATTAACGTCCACCAGATACATTCCTCATAATCAGAAATCATGTTCTCACATTTCCAGATGTTTATGTACACCTCTGGAAATAAAGCTTACTCACAGAAGATCTCTCAGCAGGTTTCTAACAGGTTCATGGAGTAATATGTTATTTCTATAATCACATTTTATGAACAAAAGATCTAATAACCCAAAAACAACTCGTATCAAACAGATGATCCACACGCTCACTACTGGTCCTGTTCTTATCAATCTAACAAATCATCCAGCTCTTACTGACACAGACCTGAATTTCAGAACCAGTTCAGAACCACTGATGTTCTTTTCCATTTGATGATTTATATATATATATATATATATATATATATATATATATATATATATATTACACACACTTGTTTGTAACTGTTGTTAATTTAGCAAAGCAAACAACATTTTTTCTGTTTAATTTCTTCCTTATTCCAGGATTTAACATCATTATTATATTATAAATGATGTAATTGTTGGTTATTGTTGTTATAGGCAGCACCAAGTCCTGTTTCTTGTGTCTGTAGAGATTTCAGTGGATTTTTACAGAAACGTCATGAACTCATGAGAATAAAGATTTTCCAGTTTTTCATTAACGAGATTGAAATTTGTGTACAATATAAAGATTTGCTCTCTGTAAGATCTGAGTTTATTTTTAGATGAAATCGTGAAGCGATTGTCTGATAAAGACAGTGAATTAAATATCAGAGTCTGGGTCATGAGAGAGAGACGTGTAAAAGGCGTGTTCACGTCTACACTCCTCAAGGTGGGCATGACACCAGAGCACCCCGGGACAGAGGGAGACAGCCAGCTCTACTGCTGGAGGTAACATTTACTCTGAATAACAGAATTAAGACTGGGGGGGTTTATGGAATGGGTGGACAGTGAAAAGATCAATAATAGAAAGTCTGATATCTTCATCTACTGAAGCTTTTCTGAATGCACTTTTACAGATTCAGTACGCTCTTGTTCCTGCTCACTCCAGGTAAAAGTCCACACACTGTCGTGAAGGAAACCAGAGAACTGGGATCAAACCCTCACAGGAACACATGGAGACGCTACACTCAGAATAGAAGCTGGAGCTGTGATGTCCACTGTGAGATGTTCAGGTCTTTATTTACTCACTAATCTGATGACAAGGCTTCGTTTCTGATTCATTAAAAATACAAACATGATAGAAATTAAAATCTTTTGGAGTCAAAAGTACAAAACTACAACAATTACACATTTACAAATAAATAATATTTACAGCAGAACAGATTTTAAATCTGTTTGTTTCCTTCATCACGGCGTGAGGTTCACATCACACAGAGCTTCTTCCAACGTCTCGATGTGCACCAGCGACATTTTAGCAACTTCATAGAAAACTCTGCAAAAGGTACAGTAGAGATTAGACCTTCACCATCAGATCCTCAGACCAGGATCTCATCTGAACACTGACGCTTACACCACCTACTTGTGAGAGTATTTGTTCTCCACAGCTCTGAGGTTCTCATCTGCAGGACTGGCCAGCATGGCATACAGCTTCCTCACTAGCGGCCCGAGTTCCCTCAGTGTGTATCCGCTGTGGTACTGCAGCGCCGCCGTCTGCACGCCAGACACGGTGGGAGTGTGTGTGTGTGTAAGGAAGAACATCTGAAGAACATTCATCATCCCACGCTACACTGGGGTCTAAATACTGAAACTTGACTCACAGAGCAGCAGTTTATATTCAGTAGAAATGTACAACACACACAGCAACATAAAACACGCTGCAGAGCTCCACCTCTCCATCTGCCATCATCATGACTGATCATTAAATATCTGAGGGGATCGTCAGGATCGTTCACCAGTATCAGATCTGAGACTCAAGTTTAGTGAGAACACAGTGTTCATGATGTTCTGCTGCGAGTGTTCACGCTGGTGTTTCACCAAATGAGGTGTAACGTTAAATCTGGTGAACACGTTTGTGTAGTTAAACATGAGCATTAGAATCGTGTTCCCTGTTCAGTTCCATCTGTATTTAAATCCACACGTGTGTGAAGAAGGTGTGGTTCTCACCCATCCTCCCAGCCGGGTGGTGATGAGGGCGAGGAGGAGGCAGGCGGACGCTAAGTGTGAAGCTCTCTCAGGAACCAGCTCCAGTTCCATCAGGCTCAGTTCACACACGTAACGTGCTAAAGTTAACGTCTCCATGCTAGCATGAGCTACCTGCGGGTTTGATTCAGAGTTAGATCACAAATAATAGAAGCAGCTGTGCAGAAGCATGGGTGAGACGTGAGTGAGATGTGATCAGGTCTGTCTCAGGAAAGTTTACTCTAAACTAAGAATGAAGAGAAGGAATCTAACAGCTTGTACACAGTGTCTGAACTCACGGCTGCTGCGGGAATCAGTTCGGAAATAAAAGATGCTCAAACCTTCGCGTATCGTCGGAGGAATCTGTAAGGCACAGGGATGTTAATGTCAAAGTCGAGTTCTTGGAGGATGTTTCTTTCCATAACAAGGAACTCCTGTCTCTGGTAGGCGTCGTCACAGATGTACAGGAAATCATTGATGGTGGGAGGAGAACGTTCCTGCAAACATCAACCATCAGCATACAGTAATGCAGTGAAGTGCATCAGATTCTCACCATTTACATCTAACACACCACAGAGAACATAATGGACCTGAGGGTCTGTAGTGTGTGTGTGTGTGTGTGTGTGTGTGTGTGTGTGTGTGTGGGGACATGCAGGTCACTGGGTGGAGTCTCACTTCAAACTTGGCAGCGAGGAGCATTGCGGTGGAGCCAATCAGCTGCAGGGATTCTCTCATCACCTCTGTGACGGACAGGTAATGATCAGTCACCTTCACAGCCAGGTACAGAGTCTCATGGTTCAGCTCAAAGTTCTCCTGTGTGTGGAGACGTGAAAATAATATTTTCACACACACGCACACACACACACACACACACACATTGTGCACACATCTACAGTGCATAATATCATCCAAAGATTCAGAGAATCTGGAACAATCTCTGTGTGTAAGGGTCACAGCCGGAAAACCATACTGGATGCCCGTGATCTTCGGGCCCTTAGACCAGCGGTCCCCAACCTTTTTTGCCCCACGGACCGGTTTAATGTCGGACAATATTTTCACGGACCGGCCTTTAAGGTGTGGTGGATAAATACAACAAAATAAAATAATACAACCATATTTTCTAAATATAATAATAATCGTGAATCCACTATGTTGTTGTTTTGTTAATTTTGCTCTCTTGAGGGTTTGAATTTAGCGGTAATGTATTATGTGTTAGCTGCTCCTTTAAGAAGGTAGTGGATGGAGGTAAGTCATGTGACCGAGGCATCATGACCTGCATCAAGAGTGAGTCATAGACAGATGTGGCGGAGAAAATCCGGGAATTTTCCAAAATAAAACATGGTTCAGAATCAGATAATAAATAAAACGGAAATAATGTAAGTTACGTATTCTTTCGGTGCGGCCCGGTAGCAATTGGCACTGCATCACATACCGGAATGCTACTGTAATGGAAATCACAGCATGGGCTCAGGAACACTTCCAGAAAACATTGTCGGTGAACACAATCCACCGTGCCATTTGCCGTCGCCGGCTAAAACTCTATAGGTCAAAAAAGAAGCCATATCTAAACATGATCCAGAAGCTCAAGCGTTTTCTCTGGGCCAAGGCTCATTTAAAATGGACTGTGGCAAAGTGGAAAACTGTTCTGTGGTCAGACGAATCAAAATTTGAAGTTCTTTTTGGAAAACTGGGACGCCATGTCATCCGGACTAAAGAGGATAAGGACAACCCAAGTTGTTATCAGCGCTCAGTTCAGAAGCCTGCATCTCTGATGGTATGGGG
>JAAIIK010017258.1:24295-42623 GCA_014706435.1 Silurus glanis | reverse complement strand
ATTTACCCGGGCTTGGGACCGGCACTAAGAGTGCACTGGCTTGTGCCTCCCTAATGGCTGGGTTAAGCAGTGTGATATAATAATAAGGTAAATCAATAACACAAATCAGATTACAGTTATAAAATATAAATGTCCTCCGATGTAATATATTTGTTAGTCAATTAAGCAAAATTTCCCTCACATTACAGACCAATATTTTGTTTATTTTTGAACCGTCAATAGTTTATAAATAAACCACAGCTGAGTCAAGCACAGTGTTTCCATGGTAATGTACAGATGTAGTGATAATAAATGTAGTAACAGTTACAACATAACTATTGATATAATTGCAATTTATGTACCGAACAAACTGAGTGATACAAAGTGCTGTTCTACTGAATATCAGCTCTTCTGGAACTCTGTTTGTCTGAACCAATTAATGAACTGGAAATAACTGTTATAAATTTTAATGTAGCACTGTATAGAATATAGATAGAATTGAGTGTTTTTAAATAAAATTGTGTTGTTTGTAATTCTTTAATATCCATGATGATGTTTGTGTTTTTTTTTTTTTAATAAACGTTCAAAAGGATAAACAGTAAATACAAATTTCTCATTGCCATTTTGCTCATATTATTAAGAATGTGAATATTACTCGAGGACACTGTACCGTTCCCAATCTGTAAAAAATGTGGTAGCATCCATTTGCACAAACATGAACAGAAGCTGTAATTTCTACTCCCTGCCCTGATCTGCAACTTCTTGTGGCCCAGTTTCAAAACTTTCTAGTTACCTTTATGATTACATTTGATAATATTTTTTGTAATTCCAATTGAATATTCAGTTTAATTTTAAAGACAAAAAGTTCTCACCTGCATTTTGCTTCGCCTTCTGAAGCGCTGAGGCTAAAACAGAAAATAGTTTTGAGTGTTTTCTTAAAACAAATCTATGTAAAATAGATTAAACTGTGTAATAGTGTGAAAAGAGCTGCACACAATTTGATACCATTTATTTAAACACACATGAGAAGAAGCTGTAATTTTTTCCGGCTGTCCAGATTTGCCACTTCTTGTGGGCCAAAACGGTTTAACAACCTTCTAGTTACCTTTAAAATCATGTTTGTTCAGAATATTTTATTAAGTTTATTTCAATTAAATATTCAGTTTTATTTTAAAGAGAAAAAAGAAAATTTCTTACCTGCATTTTCCTTCTCCCTCTGAAGCTCTGAATCTAAAACAAAAAATAGTTTTGAGTATGTGTATAAAAAAATCTATGTATCATATTAAAAAGTTTGTTAAAGATATTACAGTACAAATATTGCAACATAAATGTGAATAGATATATTGTAATATAGTGAAAAGGCAAATGGGCAGCACAAATGAAATGTAATTGTAATTACATTTGTAATTACAAGATTCACAAAGTGGAAGATGTTACATGTCAGTTATGAGTAATTTAAGAATCATTAATGTAATGTTTTATCAGTGATGTGTTTGTATCGCTACTCTTTAACAGAACCCTCTGTAATTTAGGTGATCAAAGTGAGATTGTCTGTTAAGTTTATTATAATTAATTAATTAGGATGTTTATTTAAGAACTTCATTCTTACCTGCTTTTTGCTTCTGCTTTTGAAGCTCTGAGAATAAAAACATAGATTTAATCAAACAACATTGTCATTATATTTCTCTCTGTACTGTATGTCTCTTTAAGTGTCTGTGTTGGTGTTTAGATGTCTTTTGTCTCCTCCACAATTTTACATGCGTTGCTCCTGCAGTCTACATCCTTTGCTATTGCTTGGAAACACACAGATTAACTGAAAGCCCATAGTCAGTGCAGTAACAGTTTCAGTGTAACAACTATTGATATAATTGTAGTTTATGTACCGACACAGACAAGAGAAGTGATTTATATTTAGTTTGTAATCTAGCATACCAGTGTAGATTTATTCATTACTAGAGACTCAAAGCACTTTTGTACGTCGCTCTGGATAAGGGCGTCTGCTAAATGCCGCAAATGTAAATGTAAATGTAAATGATACAAACAGTGAAATGTCTCAGTGCTGCTCTAAAAAATATCATCTCTCCTGAAACATGACTCGTCTAAACAAATAAATGAACTGGAAATGACTGTTGTACAAGTGTTAATGTAGCTCTATTCATTCACTTCTGCTTAGTTCCTGCACACTTAACCGTGAAATATGAAACAGTATGACAGTGTAGATTTCAAAGAAATAAAACAGATCATGAAGTTATATAAAATAAATAAACTCCCTTAAATGCATTATTTTTATATAACTATATTATCTAGAGTGTAATATTCTGGTTATACTACAGTAGATTTTTTAATGATTATGACGTTTAAATAATTTATTTTTAATGAAACTTATATCTCTCAATTTCTCTCTTAATTCAGGTGCACACTGTGTGATTTTGCCCACGATTTGTATGTCTGAGACAAATTTAGCAAATCCTAAAAGATTGCTATAATCCTAGGATAAAATGTGCAGTCTTTGATCGCTGGTTTGACACTTTCACTAACAGCTGATTAATGGCTGTTGCGATCATCTTTTTCTTCCAAAGAAATTCTGGCAGTCAGAAGAATTCAGACTCTTTCCTGCAGTGTGATGACGTCAAACCAAGAACCATTAGGAGCGTCGAACCTGATGATGCAATTAGCACGACAACTTCAAACCACCTCATGTGCAGCAAGAAGAGGAAATTGTTGAGTTATGGAGGGAAAAGAGGTGTTTGTATGATGTTTTTATAATCAAGGCATGTCATGAACAAAATGAACGCTACTGATTGTTTTTGCTAGCTACAGTACCATTGATCATGGATTGATGATGTAAAACTACTGACGAGTCTTTTTCTTCTGTGCGTCAGTTTTTAAACTGTCACAGAGTCTGATATTATGACAACTGAAATCCTACAGTGTGACATAGGATCATGTTCATACAGTCTGACACAGTGTGCACCCGGCATTACACACTCACACACACAGCACAAGTCTGCCAATTTACAAAGAACACAAAAGAAACAATAAAATCTCACCACATAAGGATGATAAAAAATTTGAATAATTACACAACAACCTATACTGTGCTCAGCATAAATGAGTACAATCTGAGAGATTTCTCATTATAAAAAAAGATTATTGTTTTTTTCTCTGAACTGTATCACAAGGGTGAGATGAAAAATTCATGGTACCAACAGTAAAACATGGTGGTGGCAGTGTTCTTGTGTGGGGTTGCATGAGTGCTGCATTGTTGCATTTCGTAAATGGATCATGACTTCACAGATGTACTGTGAAACACTAAAAGAGATGTTACCATCACTATGGGCTCTTGGTTACTGGGCAATTTTTCAACGTGATATTGACCCAAATCTACGTCTATATTCAATGGTTGGTTTCTGAGAAAGAACATGGTAAAAGTGATTCAGTATTCAAGCATGACACCACTTGTGGTAATTTGTTAAAAGAAAGTTGAACATTCTCCATCTTACATCCAGGATCTAAAGAACTTCATTCTTGTAGAATGGAGAAAGATAGATGTAGATTTATGTTGTCAGCTTGTTCATTCAATGTTTAGAAGAACTGGTGCTGTTCTTTAAATTCAAGGAGGCCATACAAAATATTCAATTAAGATGAATTTGTTGTAGGGTTTAACAATACAACACCTGCAACACCTTATTTGAATTAAATGTGTTATTTCTTATCCTAGAGATGTTTGGTGGCCACACTCATGTTAATAAAAAGCAATACTAAATAAAACTGTTTGGTAAAAATGCAGCAGATTGGTCAAGTTCTGCTGAAAAATTGCTAAATATCTTACATTTCAAAGGAGGTTTCTGTCAGGGTCTTACGGGCACATGGCGCGAACATCCGGTTCCGTGGTGCACACTTCCGGTTAGGCGGCCATCTTGGCGTTTTTCCCCCACCTCTCGGTATTTAAGGACACTCAAGAGTTTAGTTCGTGGCCAGATTATTTTACCGGCACCCTAGCTCCTGAGATTATTTTTGCCACCCTGCCTGCTTGGGATCCCGTTCCTGTTCCTGTTCCTGTTGCTGATCCCTGTTCTGCTCTGCTCTGCTTCTGGTTTTGAACTCTGGACTGTTTTTTGGTTTGTGTTTCTGCCCTCCCTGTATTGCTCAGTTTGCTGGCTTTGATTTTTTTGACTGTGTTTTAGGTTTTGTTTTTGTCTTCCCTGCATCGCCCTGTTTGCCTGTGTTTTCGACCCTGGACTGTTTTTTGGACTTAGTTTTTGCCTTGCCCCTTTGCTCAGTTTGCCTTTTTGCATTTGGGTCCTCACTCACCTAGTCACCCACAAGATTCCTGACAGTTTCAGTAGTACTTATTTATGCTGGGCTCAGTATATTTGGAGATTGGCCACTCAGTGGTTAAGGATATAATTATAAATTTTATTTAGACCCTGATTTTATTGAAAAGCTGTAACTGTGCTCAAATCTGCCTAGTTTTTTGCTTGAAGCCTAGTGGCTAAAAAATACTGTCACACCAGCCATGCAACCTTCTACCTCACCTGTCACTGTCACTGATTAGAGTGAGATTAAGGTGTAGGTCATTCAGTAAACACACTCTCTACTCTCAGAAGCCTTACTGGAATTCTCTGTGAATTCAAGATGGTTTATTTATGGGTCTCCTTTATGACTTTGGACTGTTCTATTGTTTTGCGTTTAAGATAAGATAAGATAAGATAAACCTTTATTCGTCCCACAGTGGGGAAATTTCTGTGTTACAGCAGCAAAATTAAGAAATAAAAATAAATGCAAATATATAAAAAAAGAATATACAAAGAAATAAAAGCAAAGAAATAAAAAACAAATAATAATAATAATAAACAAAGAAATAAAAATAAATGCAAAAATATAAAAAAGAATATACACAAACTATAATAAAATATACACATACTATAATTACCCTTCAGAATAATGATTTTAAATATCACATTCTCTTTATATTTTCTTTTTCTTCTTTCGGCTTCTTTCGTCGCCACAGCGGATCATCCGTGTCCACACCACCCTGTCCTCTACATCTGCCTATGTCACACCAACTACCTGCATGTCTTCCTTCACCACATCCATAAACCTCCTCCTTGGTCTTCCTCTTTTTCTCCTTCCTGGTAGCTCCATCCTCAGCATTCTACTACCAATATACCCAATGTCCCTCCTCTGCACATGTCCAAACCATCTCAATCTCGCCTCCATTACCTTGTCTCCAAAACGTCCTACATGCGCTGTCCCTCTAATAAACTCATTTCAAATCCTGTCCATCATCGTCACTCACAAGGAAAACCTTAACATCTTCAGCTCTGCTACCTCCAGCTCCACCTCCTGTCTTTTACTCAATGCCACTGTCTCTAAACCATACAACATAGCACGTCTCACCACAGTCCTATAAACTTTCCCTTTCACTCTCGCAGATACTCTTCTATCACAAATCACTCCTGCCACTCTTCACCACCCACTCCACCCTGCCTGCACTCTTTTTTTCACTTCACTAACACACACTCCATTACTTTGCACTGTTGACCCCAGGTACCTGAACTCCTCCACCTTCTCCACCTACTTTCAAGACAAATCACAATATCATCCGCAAACATCATAGTCCATGGGGACTCCTGTCTGACCTCATCCATCAACCTGTCCATCACCACTGCAAACAGGAAAGGGATCAGCGCTGATCCTTGATGCAGTCTAACCTTAACCTTTAACCAGTCTGTCATTCCTACTGCACACTTCACTGCTGTCACACTGTTCACATACATGTCCTGCACCACCCTCACATACTTCTCTGACACACCTGACGTCCTCATACAATACCACAACTCCTCTCTTGGCACTCTGTCGTACGCTTTCTCTAAATCCCCAAATACACAATGCACCTCCTTCTGACCTCTTTATACTTCTCCATCAACATTCTCAAAGCAAATAAGGCATCTTTGGTGCTCTTCCTCGGCATGAAACCATACTGCTGCTCACAGATGGTCACCTCTTCTCTCAGCCTGGCTTCCACTACTCTTTCCCATAACTTCATGGTGTGACTGATCAACTTTATTCCCCTGTAGTTATTGCAGGTCTGCACATCTCCCCTATGCTTAAAGATCAGTACCAGCACACTCCTCCTCCATTCCTTAGGCATCCTCTCACCTTCTAGAATCTTGTTAAATAATCTGGTTAAAAACTCCAATGCCATCTCACCTAAACATCTCCATGCTTCTACCGGTATGTCATCTGGTCCTACCGACTTTCCACTCTTCATCCTCTTAAGAGCTGCTTTCACTTCCTCTTTACTAATCCTATCCACTTCCTGCTTCACCATCTCTACACCATCCAACCTTCTCTCTCTCTCATTTTCCTCATTTATCAGCTGCTCAAAATACTCCCTCCACCTTCTCAACACACTCTCCTCACTAGTCAACACATTTCCATCTCCACCCTTTATTGCTCTAACTTTCAGCACATCCTTCCCAGCTCGGCAGTCCCTCTGCCTGGCCAATCTGTATAAATCCTTTTCTCCTTCCTTAGTGTCCAACTTCTCATGCAGCTTCTCATATGCCTTTTCCTTGGCTTTCGCCACATCCCTCTTTACCTGCTGCCGCATCTCCTTGTACTCCTGCCTACTTTTCTCATCACTCTGTCTATCCCACTTCTGTTTTGCTAACCTCTTTCTCCTTATGCTCTCCTGCACTTCCTCATTCCACCACCACATCTCTTTGTCTTACCTTCTATTTCCAGATGTCACACCAAGTACCTTTCTAGCTGTCTCCCTTATCACTTCTGCAGTAGTTGCCCAATCATCCAGCACCTCTTCACCACCACCGAGCCCCGGTCTGACCTCCTCCCTGAATCTCTCACTACAGTCTTCCTCCTTCAGTTTCCACCTTCTTATTCTTCTTTCATTCCTCACTGTCCTCCTCCTCTTCTTCACCTCCAAAACCATCCTACAGACCACCATCTGATGCTGTCTAGCTACACTGTCCCCTCCCAACACCTTACAGTCTCCAATCTCCTTCAGGTTGCATCTCCTACATAGAACATAGTCCACCTGTGTGCACCTTCCTCCACTCTTATACGTCACCCTATGCTCAACCTCCTTCTTAAAATAAGTGTTCACCACTGCCATTTCCATCCTTTTAGCAAGATTTACCACCATCTGCCCTCCCACATTCCTCTCCTTAAAGCCATACCTACCCATCACCTCCTCATCACCTCTGTTCCTTTCACCTACATGTCCATTAAAGTCTGCCCCAATCACCAATCGTTCATTCCTAGGTACACCATCTACCACTTCATCTAATTCACTCCAGAATTTTTCCTTCTCCTCCATCTCACAGCCGACTTGTGGAGCATAAGCACTGATGACATTTATCATCACCCCTTCAACTTCCAGCTTCACAATCATCACCCTATCAGAAACTCTCTTCACCTCCACTACACTCTTACTGTACTCTTCCTTCAGAATCACCCCTACACCATTTCTCTTTCCATCCACACCATAAAAGAACAGTTTAAACCCACCTCCAATGTTCTTGGCCTTACTCTCTTTCCACTTGGTCTCCTGAACACACAACATATCTACCTTTCTCCTCTCCATCATATCAGCTATCTCTCTCCATTTACCAGTCATAGTACCAACATTTAAAGTACCAACCCGAACCTCCGTTATCCTACACTGCTCCTTTTCTTGCCATCTCTGTAGACGTCTTCCTCCTCTCCTTCTCCTTCTTCGGCCAACAGTAGCCCAATTTCCACCGGTACCCTGTTGGCCAACGATACCTGTGGCGGTCGTTGTTAACCCGGGCCTCGACCGATCCGGTATGAATTTCTTATTCATGATCCGCATGTTCGATTTGGCACATGTTATATGCTGGATGCCCTTCCTAACACAATAAAATTCTTTGTCTGCACCACCTGACTGCTGTGCAGAACAAAATGTTCTCTACTCAGTTCTTCCAGGTCCTTACTGCAGCTGAATGTAAGCTCTAGTTCACTAGTACACTACAATATCAGCTTGTGAAAAACAAGCTTTTGTTTGATTATTGTTGTTTAACTCTGCAGTCATTTCTGATTTTACTTTTTTCAGATGAGATGGTGTTATGCCATTAGCACACACATTTGTGTTGTGTAGAACTTTTAATTATATATTTATACTTACAATCTCTACATCAGCTCAACTATTAATGATCAGAGAAGTCTGATATAAATAATTATTAAAATGCTTACATTTCGTGAGCTGTGACTATTAATATTTAGGGCATCTGCCAAATGGCGAAATGTGAATGTAAAATTAATAAACTGATTTACAAAATGTTAAAGATTTGATCCAATTTATGTTTCAACACCACTGATGTTTAAATAATTTTTTTGATTATAACATTAAATTGAACTAATGTAGTGAAATAAGTTGTGAATAAATTAAAAGATAGTGGTGACACTTTGAGACAGGACTGAATTTCATTTTGTTCACAGAAATTACAACCAATCCTGTGGACTACCGACCTGATCATGATAATTGATTAACAGCTCTTTCTGAGTTAAAGTGTGTGTGTTAGAGAATGAAAAACACTAATATAAGCAGGATATTAAAATCTCCAGGACCAACATTTGTAAACTCTGGGCTACAGCTATGGTATAAACTGTAGTATAATTTGGGCTGGAGATTTTATGCAGAAAAATTATTTTAAATATTACCTTTCTTGTAACATATAACTGCAGTTATAATCGATCCCACAGCAATAAGACATGATGAAACTGAAATGCCAACAATCCACTTCCAAACATCAAAGACTTTATCTAAAATAAAATCAAGTTCAGAATGTTAGATATTTTTAAGATTCTGTGCAAGAATTAATTAATAACCTTTAAGCACAAAAATGATGATAATGCAATAATGCATGAAATACTGTGTATTCATCATCTTTATTCAAATCAACTGTAATGATTACAGCAGAATGTTACTCTACATCTTAGTGTTTTTAATAATAAACACTTACTATTAATAATAATTTCTGTCTCCACCATGTGATGAATTTGTTGAAGTCTGCAGTAAAATCTGTTGGAGTCGCCATAATCATAAACAGTGATGCTGCGTTTCACACTGAAGCCCTCAGTGTCTCTGTGTATCTGTGTGTCTTCAGCAGGCAGAGTGTCTCCTTCTCTGTTCAGCCACAGAATCTCAGGTTCAGGGTTCCAGCCTCTGGACTCACACACTAAATGAATCCCTCCTGAATTATCATAATTCTCCATCATGATCACTGGGTTTCTTCCCTGAGCTACATTCATGAAAAGAAAAGTAAATTTTTATAATGCAATAAATACTGTATAGTGAAATTGGGTTAAACTGTAAAACCCCGACAGTGTTTGTAATTTTCTGATCATTGTCAGTTTAAAGACCGTTTTATCAAAAAGAACATTATAACATGTGACACTATATGTGTACATAAAGACTGGGCAAATCTGCCAAAAGCAGCATCTGAGACAGACTTTGTATTCAAATTAATCTCTTCTGCTGAACAGAGAAAACGGTCCAATATCCCTGACCATTTCCCAGGTTTACTCTTCTAACTCCTAATTACAGATGGTTTTGGCATTATGGTGCAGGTTGAGTGCTTTTCTGTTGCACCACTTGACATGATCATTCAGCATATTACTATTCTGATATAACTCAATATGTTTAGTTTTAATGTTTTAATAGAAACATTATTCAAGAAACCTTTCATTATAATTTACTGAATTTTGTATAAATTTGATATAATGAATAATAACTAACAAACCGTTAAATTCAGCTAAAGGTAACTGCATTATCAGGGAAACAAAACAGGATTTCCCTTATCCTTCCTGCTGGCCTGAAGGTTATTAAGCTCATAAACAACATTTTAAATACATCAAATAATATCAAATAATATAAATTATGAACTTAAATTTGCAGTAATTGAGGCACAATCAGCTTCTTATTCTGTAGATTCACCTTCCACAAATTGGACTTGTATTAAAAGTATTGATTCAGTGAGAGATAATGAAAGAGATCAAATAGCTCTTGGTTCAGTCCTTTAAAAAAAATCAAAGTTCTTAATACCTGTGAGTGCTTAAAATTAAGAGAGTTTATGAGAAGTCATAAGGGATCGAAGTTGATAAAGCAGCTCTAGTCAGACAGAAAGTATGTATTTTTGTATTTTTAGTAACTGTTTTAAACAGACAAAATTTTAGGAACAGGTCAGACACTGCATTGAGAGAATTTTTACATCGTCCACTATTTAGATTTTTCCATTACATAACAGGAAAAAATAAAAAGAATCAGTTCAAACTGATTCATATTGTGATGCACATTTGTCTGCTTTGTATGTTACATTTAATTTTTTTTAATCTGGAAGACAAAACATTATTATTATCGTTAATAATAACGATAATAATAATAAATAATGATATTTTTTTTCATGCCGCTTTTCCTCAAAGATGCTTCACAATAAAGAACAATACAAACGGTGAGTCATATAGAAATGTACATTTACACAGAACAAAAGGCAATGCAGTGACAAAGAACACATAATATAGACATCTTAGAAACCATAAGCAGTACAAGCACATAAAACACAAACATTATATGGAGCGAATACACATTACGAATTTTACTGTTGGGAGAGTAAATACTGAAGGTTTGAGCTGAGATTTAAATTCATAGATAGAGGTGGTGCTCTACGTGCCAGAGAGAGTGAGTTCTGTAGCTCAGGTGATTGAGTGGTAATATAAGGAGGTAGCAAGACCATGGAGTGACAAATGTAAGCAGGAGAATTTTGTATACAATGCAGGATGCAACAGGAATCCAGAGAAGCTTAAACAGAAAAGGAGTAATATGAGCAGAGTGTTTGGTGTAAGACAGAACTCTTGTTTAATAATTTTGACTGTGTTGCAAACAGGAGATAGAGAATGACACCATTTTACAGAGCAACTTACAGCAACTTACAGGGTCCAACAGTGGCGACTTGGTGTTACTGGGATTTGAACTCACGACCTTCCAATCAGAAGTCCTACAACTTCTAATTAGATTAGACCCTGATATCGTGCTGCACCAACTTTGAACATGTGTTGTAAACAGTCTTAAATTCGATTAAGCAATAAATAATTATTTTTAAACTACTGAATAATTATTCACATTATAGATATATTTTTTTGAAATACTATAAATTTATAAATACTAATTTATTACTGGATATTTTATTTGGCAAATGTGTTTGCATTATTTTCAAAGGCAAAAAGTCTGTGTGCCAAACCACTTCAAAAAGATGCCTGATTAAAAATGTGGGAAATAACGTTTCCCCATGCATGAGAACACAGCTGATGAATTGTATGATTACAACTGTGTAAAAATAACTAATGTGTCTGAATAACTATTGACTATTGTTACGCGGGGGAGTGGTGGCTCCAGCGGTTAAGGCGCTGGGTTGCCGATTGGAAGGTCGGGGGTTCAAGCCCCGGTATCGCCAAGCTGCCACTCTTGGGCCCTTGAGCAAGGCCCTTAACCCTCTATGCTCCGGGGGTCCCTTACGAGGGAAATATCAAGGTCCGTGACGTCGGAGTGACGTGGGGCCGCCTTCCCGTGGGCTCACCACCTGCAGGAGGGACCGTAAGGGACGGTGCTGTGAGGATTGGGCAGCAGTCGAAGGCGGTGGGCCTGCTTAGACTGCTGCCCCCGCGACCCGAATTACGGATAAGCGGGAGAAAATGAATGAATGAATATTGTTACGCGGCGGATATGGAGGCAGAAGCCGGAATATAAGCAAACGGTGTTTATTAAACAAAAGGCAGAGCCAACACAAAATTCCCGCAGAGATCGGGATAATCCGGCAAAAGGCAGTCCGTAAATGATATCCTCGGTGCGTTATGGAAGAAGCGCGGCGCGGAGGCAGCGACGGAGAAGCGTATGTAGTCCGAGGTGCGCTGGGGAAGGTAAACGCAGCCGTGGAGCGAGCGAGGAGTCCGGGATGAGAAGGTACGTAGCGGGAGCCGCATACCACCATAAACGTGCATAGACACACATGAACATACAATAACAGACCAAGAGTGTAGGTGAATGTGGGGTTTTTATAGGCGGTGTGATGAGCGCTTGGAATAAGTCTCAGGTGTTCTGAATGAAGCCCGATTGCGATGAGCTCCATGTGGGCGGGGTAAGCATGAGCGAAGGAGCAGGGCTTTCCCTGACGCAGGTATGACAGCCACCGAAGGGGGCGTGGCAGGGGGATTCCTGACACCTATAATACTACTAATTGATGTATACAACTTAACACAGCTGGCAAATGGGCATGTTTTCTGGGTTCAAAGTGAAATTGTTAAATACTAGGATTTTAATTATATTTTTTATTTAACTTGTAATTAATATTTAACTTATTATTTTGCGGAATCATGTTGTAGATGCACACTGCCATATAGTAAGTGTATAAGTGACTTCTGTGATGGGGATCATTTTGTCCACATGTTTCCTGATTGATTTAATTAGATAATTTACAACACTTCAGGTGTGTTGGAGCAGGAAAAACACAAACCTTATGTAGCACATGGCCTTTCCGATGATCTGGGCTGAAAACCTGTGATTTACTCAGTCAACAACCATAGTAAAACCCACTCAATACCTATACATACATATTTTTCATATGTACTACACTGGCGATCAAAATTAGAGAACAATTTATAAACAATTGAACAATTCTGAAATAATGTCATCTTCACTGTTCAACAGTTGAAGGAGTTTTTGTCCTGTCTATACCATGCTACCAGAACACCTTTTCCACAAAACAACTAAGGCATTTCCAAAAAAACCATTATTTTCCAGAAAACACACTGATCAAAATTAGAGAACACTTTCAGATACCTCACCAGTTATTGGTGTTAATCTGGTACCTGGTGCTAATTTCCTTGATTATCTGTCAACCCCTATTTAACTGGCAGCCTACCTTCCAGTTTCACTGACTCTGCAAGATGGTGGGCCGTTCTAAAGTGACTGAAAGCCTCCGGCAGCAGGTTGTCCAGATGAAGGCCAAAGGGATGACCCTATCAGCCATAGCAAGACAAGTTGGTCGTTCCAAATCTGTGATTTCAAGAATATTGAATCTTTACAACATCACAAACTCATTCAAGTCCGCCAAGTAGGCTGGTTGTCCACGGAAGACAAATACAAGAGAGGACAGGATACTGCGGAGGATCTCAATGGGCAATCGTTTCCACACTGCAGCTGGAATTTCTCACCAGTTCAGCGCTGAACAGGGTAAGGATCTGTCTCGTCATACAGTGTCTCGACGTTTAAGAGCATTTGGACTGAAAGCCCACTCTGCAGTGACCAAACCTCTCATTAGCAGAAAGAATCAAAAGGCTAGAATAAGCATGTTGTGTGGACAGAGGAGAACTGGTCCAAAGTTCACTTCAGTGATGAAAGCAAGTTTAATTTATTTGGGTCCAATGGGAAACATTATGTTCGGCGACAAACTGGAGAAAGACTGAACCCAAAGTGTGTAAAGAAGTCAGTGAAAAGTGGAGGAGGAAGTGTCATGGTTTGGGGCATGTTTCTGCAGCTGGAGTTGGGCCTCTTATACAGCTACATGGCAGAGTGAATGCAAATGTTTATTAGAACCTTCTTCAACAACATATGGGTCCTTCCATGCGTTCATCACCCAATCAGCCCACAGTGTTCATGCAGGACAACGCTCCATGTCACACAGCAAAACGGGTAAAGCAGTTCCTTGAAACTGAAAACATTGAAATAATGACATGGCCTGCCCAGAGTCCTGCTCTCAACCCAATAGAGAACCTCTGGAAAATCCTTGGCGACAAAGTTATGGCCAAGAAACCCACTACAGTCACCGAACTGTGGAGGAGACTGGAAGAAGAGTGGACCAAAATCACACCAGAGCAGTGTGAGAGACTAGTGCTGTCCTGTGGCCGCAGATGTGCTGAAGTCATTCAGAGCAGAGGCCTGTACACTTCCTACTAATTGCTGACTGTTGTAACCTTCAGAAAATTTTGTTGTAATCTTTTTCCATGCTACAGTCATTGTTGTTCTCTAATTTTGATCAGTGTGTTTTCTGCAAAATAATGGTTTTTTTTTTAAATGCCTTAGTTATTTTGTGGAAAAGGTGTTCTGGTAGCATGGTATAGACAGGACAAAAACTCCTTCAACTGTTGAGCAGTGAAGATGACATTATTTCAGAATTGTTCAATTGTTTATATATTGTTCTCTAATTAATCACCAGTGTATATGTATATGCACAACAGTTTGGTAAAAGTTTGTTTTTGTATAACAATCATATAAAGCATTAATGCAGAAATGGATCTTACCCTCTACAGTGACATAAACAGTGACGTCATCATACCAGGATTTGTCTTTAATAAGACACTTATATTTTCCTTCATCTGAGACTCTGAGATCTAAGAGTTTGAGTGAAGCATTGCCTTTCTGTAGCTCCTCTTTTAACAGTGATGTTCTTCCTCTGTAGGGCGGAGCCTGATTGTCATATATGTCTTCATGATTCTCATAGAGATGCACTAATGAAGCCACTTCCTCCAGTCTCAACCACTCCACTGTCATGTCCACAGCACTGGTAGTGGGTTTGATAAAACAGGGCAGAACCAAATCTTTACCAGCTACAGCAGCAAGAGGATCTGTTGGACCAACCACCTGTAATTTCTCTGTTTCAGAAAATAAACAATTACTGTATATCAAAACTTTTCAGTGTGTAACAATACAGAGGTTATATAATTGTACTTTGACCTATACATCTTTTTTTTTTTTTTTACCTATAAATCTCTGATATGGAAGCAACGCCATACCTTTTTATTTTATACTCTTTCAGTTAATTTGGCTTGTTGTAACAAAACAATTATAAACTTTTCAGAACAAATTTAAACAAATTGAATTTTTCTACAATTTTCTACAACTTCTACAATTTGTAGAACATGATAAAAGGTTTAAATCACAGCATCATCATAAGTGTATTATGTGTCTTCACTAATAATGTTTGCTACATCCAGATAGTTTCTGGGATCAGTATCCTGCTGCATTAACCTCATTGCCTTACAGTGTAAACTGACAGACAGATGAGGACAGGGAGAGTAAACTGAGGACAGATGTCTTCACTTTTCTCTAATGTTGAGTTCATTGTTGTCTGCAAGTTTCCCAGATCATGTGACTGCAAAACAAGTTTAAAACTCACCACCACTCAACCAGTAAACTTCACATTTGGTAAAAGGTGTTTGAATAAAATATTCTATGTTTGGTTTTCCACTCCTAGTAGTATTGGCAACTTGATGTCTGTCAATTTGTAAATAATATTTCTCACTGCAGGTTGGTGAATTTTTAAAAGTTTGGAGATGAGCTGATACCCATATCCAGATTGATGAGCATAAACCACTGCCTCTGTTTGCATGATGTTGATGCACACAAGTGCTTCAGGACAACAATTTCCTAAAGAGGTGGCTGATACTTTCTTAATAATTGTACTTATTGTAACCCAGGTAACCTAGGCTACTAGTAAAGGGGTGGGGGTGGGGGTTGGTGGGATGAGCAGCTTCGTGGCAGTTTTGAAGCCCTCCAGGTAAAATTATTAATTTTGTGAGAAAAACGGTTAGACAGATAAATTTGTTTTTTGATGGCGGACGAGTTGGGGATTCACGAAATGGAGACTGGTGCAGGCCTATGGAGCGTTACCACAGATGAGCTTTGTAGTTTGGAGATATACCAGTTTCTTTACTTGGCTGGGTTTTTTTTGGCTGAGATCTTCTGTGACCAGTCTGTGACTGATTTATTCTGAACTCACGGGAGGTGATTTGTAAAAGGCGAGTCTCCCAAAGACTATATTTGTTTGCTGAATTGTATTTTGAACCATCAAACCGGCAGGAAAATCCTTTTTGTTTTTAACAGAAAGAACTTATCGAGATATGTTTGAACTATTGTAAATAAATCAACAGTTCTTTGAATTAATTTGTTTTATTAATGCACATCAATTAATCAATTATTAATCAAATATCAATTAATCAAATCAATTTGTTGAGTCCCTTTTGAAAGGGAAAGTGATATATCTGTAACCTAAAGCAAGAATTTACAGCTTTGTTATACTAAATAATTGTTATTGAATGCAGTATTTTGTTTGAAACACTGTTTACTGTTTTCTTTTTCCCTTAAGAGCTTTTATATTTATTTTTAAATACAAGTTTAAGAATTTATATCCAGTAAGGCTGCCATCTTTCTTTTACTATAAAATTTAACTGGTACCAATTGTTTGCTTCCTGTTTTGCTGGGTTTCTCTCTCCAGTAGTCGCACCTTTTCTTCTGATCAATTGTCCGATACTGGATGTCGTATACGTGTAAAGCATTAAACCTATTGTACGTTACATTATACTTAAAAAAATTGTTTTCCAATTGAGATTTTGTTTATAAATTGTGCGTTTGCTTTTCTTTAACATGTAAATTTAGCTTGATTGTGTTTACAGACATACTGTAGTTTAAATAGTGTACATTCATAGTCTTTAACCCAACAACCACAGTTATTGTTTAGTTCTCCTCCCTACACCACAGTTCATCTAAAGTTCTGGGTCCTGCATTAATATACAGCTTCTCTCCATGGCACAATCTGTTCAGGTCTGAGTCTTACAGAGATTTAAATATTACTGCAGAACAGAGAGAATACTCCAGCAGATTACTTTATAATTGAAATTATAGATGAAATGAAACAGGAAGTACTTTTACATTTAACCGGAATAGTTAAAATCTATCCAGTTTAAGAAGAATAAAACATACTTTGTTTTTTTCTTCTTCTTATCATTGTATATGTCTAACCCCAAATATAACCAATATTAATAGATTACTTACTGAAATAAAAAAACACTTCAAATCTTAAACCTTACATCAAAAATGAGTTCAGAGTAATGTTATTTTTATTTCATCATTACTATTAATTACTCAATTTTTACCTTTCTATTGTCTATCATTTTGTCTATCATCAGTATTATTATTATTATTATTATTATTATTATTATTATTATTATTATTAATAATCTATTATTGTTACGCTGTTATATTATGGTACTATTCACATCATACTATTTATTTTATTGTTATTGTATTCAGCAAATGATATTCCATATTCTATTTTTATTATTCATCTACTGTATTATTATTATTATTATTATAGTATTTTACATACTATAATTACAGTATTATACATACATGCTATATGCTATACTATAAACTATACTACCATTATCAATATATTATTATGCTATTAAAATTATTTTACTATTCTTTACTTTTTATTTACTGTATTTATTTTATTGACTGTTATTCCTACTGTAAATCTTTTTTATATTACTTTATATATTGCATATAAGTTTGACACACGTTTTTTTTTTACCATATTGCATACAAATATTTCCATAAAGAATCTAACAGTTCTTTGTTATTGTTGTGTTGAAGTATATATATCTGTAATTGCATAATTTTAGTGCTATAAATATACAATAAGAAGCCTGCCAGTGTGATTTGTATTTGCCGATTTCTTCCATTTTCTCATTGGTGGTAAATTATTACTTAAGATGCACATTCTATTTTCCCCAGTATTTCAAAGGAAATGAGGGATGTTCTGACCTGAAGCAGAAGGAAAGCTATAATAGCGAGGTTAAACACAGTAAAGACTTTTTTCTCAATGACGACTTTTTCATTTACTTTCACAATTCTTTATTAAATCATTTCGAACTACTGAAATTTTAAGCAAATAGAGATTTTTTTTGTACCCCACGTAGACCATAAACCACTAACAATTGATCATTTTGATACAGAAAATAAAGCAACTCTCCTGTTTAGTTGCATTTTGTTTGCAATGAACCATTGCCTGGACTAAGATGTAAAGGCCCAAAGTGGCCAATGAAGCATCAAGGTATTTTATACATATATATTTATATATATATATGGTGGAAAGCATTGATCATACGGGTGGGCAAAAAAAACAGAAATCCCACAGATCCTGAATCCTCAGAAGGTTAATTGTTTTAACTTTTTCTTCTTAGAGTGTAGATTGATTGCCAATTAAACATAACATTTGGGCAGAGGTTTGTAGAATGATATCAACAGGTTCATATTTTCTTAGAATGTTCTTACATTTATTGCTTTCTTTTTTTTTTTTAAAACAAATCTGGGAAGAATAAGAGTGTTCGATGTTGGCAACAACTGCAGTTCTTTTCCGTGCTGTCTATAGTGCAGGCACTCACACCACAAAGGTGGAACAACGAAAAAAACACTTCTCATAACCGATCAACAGTTTATGTGAAACCTTTGGATCTATTGCTTGCATAT
>JAAIIK010017258.1:9632-24195 GCA_014706435.1 Silurus glanis | reverse complement strand
ATATATATATATATATTTTACATACATTTCATGAATAAGTTGTAACAAGCCAGAGTTCAGTTTTCGCTAAAACTAGCTTTTACACTAAAACCTGGTGGTAAAATAAGTGGTAAAACAAGCTTTAAATTTAAGTAGCTACCACAGAGACACACACACACACACACACATACACGTAAAGTTTTCATACCTGATTGAGATTCCATAAGGCTGGGAAAAATCAGAAAAATGACATACAAAAGCAGCCCTGAAAGACAGTTAATAATCAGTGTGTCAGTTTTAGAAGAATACAGTTAAGTTACACCAGGAGAACTACTTATAACATACGTTTTTTAAAGTCCAAATACTCACTCATTTTAATGGTTTATATTTCCGTAAGACAATAAAAGATAAAGCTTCCGTGTGTAAGTCCACACTTTCAGTTTGGTCTGCTTTCATTTGTGGAACCTGTTGGAACCTGTTCTTTAAACACGCCTTTTTCTGTTGAAGCTTCATTGGAAGTAAAGCACACACACATTACAATGAACCAATAGTGCAATATTTTTTATTTATTTATTACTTGAAAAAAATGCTTAAACCCAAGTGTTCTATGGGGCCTGCTTGAAAAACTTCAATATATAGTTACTCCTTATGTCCCCATATAAGTCTGTGCAAAAAGGAAAAGCATTGGTAGTCACTCAGAGTAACCAGATAATTCTCCTCTGTGTAAACCCGTAAAGCCGAGCCGAGACTTACACTATATTTCCAAAAGTATTGGGACACCTGACCTTTCCTGTTATATGTGGTTCTTTTCCAAACTGTTACCACAAAGCTGGAGGCACTCAACTGTACAGGACATCTTTAGATGCGCTATAATGAAATTTTGCATTCATTTGAACTTGAAAACCCAAACCTGTTCCAGCATGGCAATGCCCCTGTGCACAAAGTGAGCTTCTTAAAGATATGGTTTACATGCTTTGGAGAGGAAGATCTTGAGTGGCCTGCTATAGAACTCTGATCTCTTCCATACTGAACACCTTTGGGATGAATTGGAATGCTGACTGCACCCCAGGTCTCCTCACCTACATCAGTACCTGCCTTTTGTAATACCCTTGTGGCTGATGAACACAAATATCCATAAGCACACTCCAAAATCTAGTGGAACAGCTTCCCAGAAGAGTGGAGGGAATATAAGAGCAAGTTCTGACTAAATGTAGAATGCAACGCTCAATCACTTATGACCAGGTGACCCAATACTTTTGAAAATATAGTGTATCTGTCCTGAAAACATGAATCTCAAGGATATTCTGTAATATTAACTATGAAAAGTTAAATAAACTTTGGCAGTTTGCTGTGGTATAACAGAAATACTGTGATAGAGTCCACAGTAGAGTAAAGAGTAAAACTAACAGTAAAACACTACAATGGGGTAAGAAACATTTTATTATTTATTGTTTCTGTAAATGCAAATGTTGATTGATTACAAAAACTTTTACAGATCACCTGTTAGCTACCTGTTATTTTTT
Source organism: Silurus glanis (assembly GCA_014706435.1). Taxonomy (NCBI): domain Eukaryota; kingdom Metazoa; phylum Chordata; class Actinopteri; order Siluriformes; family Siluridae; genus Silurus; species Silurus glanis. The sequence goes on along the minus strand of JAAIIK010017258.1, from coordinate 22,693 downwards.
TATATTTTAAACAATATGATTTTCAGTTGCTGATCATTTATTTCAATCATCAAAATTTCCTTGCCCAGCAGCATCCCTTAAAGAGTTGATTAATGTGTAAAAAATGGCAAATATATTGGAAGGAAATCCTCAAATCAAAGGTTAAATAAAATAATTTAGTAAAAAAAAAATATGTTGAATGTATTGTATAGATGTCCGATTGCCTGTCAAAGCTGCATCACCTTTTATTACATCTTCCATTACAGTGCTTTAAATAAACAATAACTATTTTGTTAATGATATTATTTCACTACATAAAGCAATTATGTCATTTATCGAATATTGTTTATTTAATTTCCGTATTGCCATTCATGGTTAATATGTAGTCTTTGTATGTTTTTTGTGGCCTCTAGATGAGGCCACAAATCCATTATAATTTTCTATTACTCACACGCACATATTTAAGTTGCATTTAAGCAGTGAGCTTAGTAAACAGTGAACATCACTGTACATTTGTTACAAGCAGTGGTGGGCCATCAGGGCCAGCAAGGCCTTCTCTGCTGGCCTAAACACTATCAGAAGCACTGACTTACATTTACAACCTAAATAATAATATTTGTTCCATAAAATTGTATTAATTTATTCCCAACAGTTTATTCTATTAATTTCGTAGCGTTTCTCTTGGCTGCACTGCTTTCAGTATGTGTATGTAGATGTTAGATTTTTTGTCCAATCAAATTTCACCATCTATGTGCTGCCATGTCAATCTAATCTGCCCAGGGCCTTCGCAATCAGTAGTGCTGGCCAATGTACCTTAAACTATATTAGCAATTGGTCTGTTTCTTTAATCAGTCAGATTTTAAATTCGCCTCACAGAAAATGCGTCAGCATTTTTCCGTCCTCTGATTCATTGGTCAGAGGGAAACTATTACAAGTTCGACTAGCAAAACATGTCTAGTGAGATCTGCACACATTAATACATCAGAGTTAGACTTTTATATGGCCACATTGGCTGACAGAAGAAGAGAAATTGATTTGGTCTCGGACATACTTAAAAATCCATTTTCAAGAAAAGCTAGACATCGTCAGGAGGTCGGCCGACCCCAAAGCTAGCTAGCTTGTCTCAGACCGGGAAAGGGTTTATTCTCCACTTCCAGACCAGTGCCTACGAACGGTACCACTGGTTTACAGCCTCTGAGGAGTGAAGCAAATTATGAGTTTGCATCTCTGAGGAGTAGGTTGTATTTTATTTACATTTTTAATGTTTTTGTCACATTATTAGACAAATATTGATTCTGAACTGCTCCAGATGATGTAGGTGGCACAGTTGCACTTGTAGTGTAGAGGTTTGGAGCTTGCTTTAGTAAAATGGTTTTTATCCTCCGTATACATGGATTAAGTCGGGTAAGTCCTCACTGAAGGCCCAGGTACCAAATGCACGGTCCGCCACTGGTTACAAGTCTCTACCTGTCAACATAAAAATAGAAAACTTTGGTTAAAATCTATCCTGCTTTCACTTTTTTTAAAATAAAGAAAAAAAAACATTTACAAATTGAAACTAAGAAAAACACTAATAAAACAGAAATTTCAATGCAAAAATGATAAATGCAATAAAAATGCTGAGTCACTCTGATCTCATATGTGCAATAACACTAATCCAAAGTAAACAACAGTGCAAACTTCATCTGTGTGCCAGGCTGATGGTAATAATAAAATTATAGTAAAATAATTAAAGACAAAAACTGTAAGAAACAGACAGATCAGACAGACAGACTGGTGCCAAATTCTGCAGTGATGTAATTTCAGAGATGTGGCTGATTACAATCTTACTGGAGGTTTCAAAGGTACGGCCCACACAACCTTCATGCTGCATCATGGATTCATAATGGCAGAGAGCAATACAAACACTACAGAAAATAAACAATGGCACAATACGCAGAGGGCAGAACTCTGTCCTGGTGATGATATATAAATGGTGTATAAATATGTTTTGCTTTTACACATTTAATTGTTGAGAATATTTAAAATACATAAAACTTACTACACCCTGACTGACTGCATAACTCCTCCCAACTAATACTTTGTAGAAGCGCCTTTTACCTTTATTACATCATCAAGTCTTTGTGAATAAATCTCTATTATCTTAACAGATCTAAACTTTGTAATTTTATCCTACTCTTCTTTCCAAAAATGTTTTGCAAAAGCTCTGTCTACAAGCTGATCTTGTATGCATTTGTAGATTCCTGTTTGTAATTTATTTCCATTTTTAAGAAAGAAGTTTATCAGCAATGGACTTCACTGCCAAAATTCTTTTAATGAGCTCTTTTAGTGTGTTTTTCTTCAGAAATTGCAAAGACGAGTAAAAAGCAGAACCAGTGTTAAAAATCACATTTAAAAGAACTAGTTACTAGTTGTTTTACAACGGCATATTTACATTTAGCATTAACAAAACATAGCACATGTTTTGTACTTCAATATCCAATAATTGTGCAAACAATAAAACAGCCAAAATATGTGAAAAAACTGCATGTACAGTAGGTATCCAATTAGCCAATCAGGGGGCACAGTACAATCATGCAGATACAGATATCAAGCTTTAGTTCATGTTTGTTTGTAAATGTACAATGGGAAAAATTCACCTTAATGACTTTAGAGAGGACGATAGAGTGTGAAAGAGTATGATAGAGGGTATTAACAGTTCTAGTTGTAATTAACACATTAATTAAAACAGTATGGCTTCCATTCTCATTATTCAGAAATAAAATAGCATTTGATCCAGCAAATTCAACTATATTACACTTTTTATGTTGTGTAAATCAATACAAACTTAATTAAAATGCAAATTTTGTATTATTACTTAGGACTAAAATTACTATGACAGTTTTGCACTACTGCATATTCAATGAACAGATTTGCACTCAAGACTCCAGATTGAATGGTTTTGAGGTGAATAAAATGGTTTACATTACAGGCACACTGTTATCCCGGATTTTATATCTAATTAATCAATTTAATTGCATTAAATTATGTACGATTGGGTGTTTTACTATATAAATGTAAGTAAATTCTACTACTGTAGACATATTTGAATGTGTGAATAAGTTTAATGGATTCAAATTAGTAAGTTTTGCACTGACTCTATTTTCGTTGTTTTAAACATTTTAGGACATTTTGTTTGTTAACCTACAAGATTTTAAGCTTCATGCAAACGACACAATCGCACTTGCTGTGAGGAAATGCAATCGCAATGACTGTGAGGAGAGTTCCATGGCTTTTTAGTCTTTCACTGTTCTCGTTTTTTTCCCATCAAGAATATTATTGCAAGTATAGAAAACTAGGTGGTTTTCTAATTCACTTGCGGCAGACACTGTCCTGTTCAACCCCTGCGAGTTCAACACATAGATTCCACAACAGGACCGTGCTTCCTAAATTTCATCAGAATGTGGACTTTGCAACCAGAGGAGAAAACACGCTGGATGTTGTTTAGACAAACATCCGGGGCGCATACCGGGTGAAGCCTCGGGTACTCAGACTACATCTCTGTTATGCTGACCCCAGCATACAGACCACTCAGCAGGTGTTCAAGACCAGCTCGAAAGCAGGTGAGAACCTGGCCAGCAGGATCCATGTCTGCTCTCCAGGACTGCTTTGAATGCACTGACTGGGACATGTTCAGGGAAGCTGCAACCAACAGTGATTTCATCAACTTGGAGTACACGTCAACAGTGACCAGCTACATCGGCAAGTGCATTGATGACGTGACCATCTCCAAGATCCTCACTACACGCTCCAAACAGAAGCCGTGGATGACCGCCAAGGTGCGTGCGCTGCTAAAAACAAGAGACTCCGCCTTCAGGGGACAAGACGGCCTTAAATACAGCTAGGGCCAAACTGTCCCGTGCAATCGGAGAGGCGAAGCGCGCACACGGCAAGAGAATTCACGGCCACTTCTAGGACAGCGGAGACACCCGACACATGTGGCAGGGCATCCAGGCGATCACAAACTACAAGACAACATCACCTGCTTGTGACCGTGACGCCTCCCTCCCAGATGCGCTGAACGACTTCTACGCCCGGTTCGAGGTGCAGAACAACATGGCAGCGAGGAAGATCATCTCTCCTCCCGGCAACCAGGTGCTCTGTCTAACCACAGTTGAAGTGAAGAAAACTCTATGCAGAGTTAACCTACGGAAGTCTGCTGGACCAGACAACATTCTTGGCAGAGTGCTCAGCAATACACATCTTGAATCACATCATCAAGTTCGCCGATGGCACGACCGTGGTGGGTCTCATCAGCAAGAAAGACGAGTCAGCATACAGAGAGGAGGTGCAATGGTTAACAGCCTGGTGTGGAGCCAACAACCTGTCTCTGAACGTTGACAAAACTAAAGAGATGGTTGTTGAATTCAGGAGAATGGTCACTCAACACCAGCTCCATCACCAAGAAAGCCCAGCAGCATCTCTACTTCCTGAGAAGGCTGAGGAAAGCCCATCTCCCTCCCCCATCCTGACCACGTTCTACAGAGGGAGCATTGAGAGCATCTTGAGCAGCTGCATCACTGCCTGGTTTGGAAACTGCAACATCTCGGATCACAAGACCCTACAGAGGATAGTGAGGACAGCAGAGAAGATCATTGGAGTCTCTCTCCCCTCTATCATGAACATTTACCCCACACGCTGCATCCACAAAGCCAACAGCATTGTGGACGACCACACACCCGTCACACACTTTTCACTCTCCTACAATTAGGGAAGCGGTTCTGAAGCATTCGGGCCGTCACATCCAGACTGTGTAACAGTTTCTTCCCTCAAGCCATCAGGCTTCTCAACAAAGAACTGAACTTACCTCACACACACACACACACACACACACACACACACACACACACACACATACACAACTGTGTGACTGATCTGTAAAACGCGGCCTCAACACACACTCGTACTCACTTCGCACACCCATGATTCAGTACCACTAACATTACATCACTTCAGTACCATAAACTGTTTACATGGCGTTTTTGCACATTTTCCTGGATTGCTGCTATTTGCTCTTTTGCACAATATTTTGTTTACATTTTTGCTACTGTTCACTTTATATCGTTACAACAGATTTACTGGCGGAGCTGTTTTGTGTATTGTCTTGCACTGTCCTGTGTTATCTTGCAATGTTTGCACCAGGTTGCACACATGCACTTTATGTGGGAAGGACACTTACTAGTCCTTGGCCCTGTGTTTTTCTGTTTCTGTGATTGTTGTTTTATGTTGTTTTATGTAGCATCATGATTCTGGAGGAATGTTGTTTCATTTCACTGTGTACTGCGTCAGCTATATATGGTTGAAATGACAATAAAAGCTTCTTGACTTGACTTGACAATGTGCTTCCAGAGGAGCAGACAGTGCGACAGGATGACCACAGTTTAGTAAATCTGGTAAATGAATTCAAACTATGTTTTATAACATTATGTACAGTCGCAATCAGAAATATTCAACCCCCTCACCTCGATAGACACTACAGTGATGTTGATGAAAGATAATGAAAACAAATGACAAAAAAAACCTTGTGAAATAACAAACAATATTTATTGATATATATTTGAGTTATTTTGACAACAGAAGTTGACTTAACTTTGAAGTTCAAATAAAAATTGTAAGTCTTGTAACACGTGCAGTATTATTCAACCCCCAGCTTCGGAACCTTGTGTAGCGCCCTTTAGTTTTTATAACTTCTAATAAGTGTTGACAAGCTTCTTACAGCTCTCGATTGGAATCTTTGCCCATTCTTCACGTGAAAAAGCCTCTAACTCAGTGATGTTTGACGGCTTCCGTGCTGCTACTGCCTTCTTCAAATCCCACCAAAGATTTTCAATTGGATTTAAATCTGGTGACTGAGAAGGCCACTCCAGGACACTCCAGCATCTTTTCCCCAACCCAGCTTTGGTTGATTTGGAGGTGTGCTTGGGATCATTGTCTTGCTGGAAGATCCAATGATCACCAAGGTTTAATTTGTCAACAGAAGGCATAACGTTCTTCTTCGAAATGACCTGGTATTTCTGAGAATCCATGATGGCAGGTACACAATAAAGATTGCCAGTTCCTGCCGCAGAAAAACAGCCCCACATCATTATTTACCCACCTCCGTGCTTGACCGTGGGGATGGTATTCTTCTGGTCATAAGCCTGACCTTTTGCACGCCAGACATACCGCTGGACCATATGTCCAAAAAGTTCCAGTTTGGTTTCATCAGTCCATAGAACTGTCTCCTAGAACGCTGTAGTTTTATCCAAATTACTCCTGGCATATTCTAGTCGACTCCTGATGTTCCTTGAGGTCAAGAGTGGAGTGGGGTGCCACTGAAGCACTTGTACCAGCCTTCATCATGTCATCCTGTAGCTGTCTTGCAGTCACACGGGGGTTTTTCTTAGCTGTCCTGACTAAGTTGCTTTCTTCAACGGCCAGGCAGGTTTGCAGCTTGAAAGTTTGAAAAAACAGCATTAAATAACTGGCATGATAACGTCATCTTCTCAATCTGTTTCTTTCTTTGTTAGGATGTCATTCACATGGACTCATATCCACAACTTCCAGTAAATCTACTACTTCTGTAGACATATTTGATGTCTACATATTTGATTTGGTGTGGGGGATGCTGCGTGTTGGTCTTTCTCGCGCTGCTGTAAAAGATTACTAAAATGGATATCAATTTGTTGCATTAATCCAATTTTTAACCTCTAATCTGACTCTAATTTATAATAAAGATTTTACTTGTATATATCTAATTCAAGCTGATCACCTTATTGGTTGTATTTCTTCTTTAATTTTATTAGATTATTCTAAACATTCTGTCTTTTCAATTAATCATTTATTACGGACCCAGAGTTACTTAGAGCCTTGTGTTTGACTAAAGATACCTGCTCACAGAGGCACATTGGCCAGTCCGAATCTTATTCAGAGGATATAACGGTAATCTAATATTCTTGAAGTAGGCCACTCAATGCTTGCTCATTCACAAATAATAATTGATTTAGTTACTTGGTCATAACTTGCTAAGTCAGTGAGAGCCACTACACATACTCACGGACACAAAATCTTAGTCAGAGAATATGAACAGATGGCTTTCTCTCATCAGATTAAAGTGATCCTCTTCTCAGATTAAAGAGATCCTCTCCTCAGATTAAAGGGATCCTCTCCTCAGATCAAGGAGAGGGATCCTCTACTCAGAAAAAAATAAGAAAGTTTATTGTTTTGTTGCATGGCAGTTTGTCCCCTGGCCTGGTTTCCCCCTCAGGGGAAAATTCAGAGCAGTCCCTGAGGGCCATCATTAGATGATGATTTTTGTCCAAGGTTCAGGGCAGGTCAGACCTCCATACGTCAATAAGTTCATTTCACTGATGACACAGCACTGTGTATCAGAAACCTGAACAGCATCAGAATGACCATGCAATGATTGTACATCAATAAGTTTTGAATTATTAGAACCAAATGGTTGTAAAGTGTTACAAGTACAAATAATATAGCTAGATGTTTCATGACAACAGGTGCGAGTTGTAAATAAGATCTCAGGGCCCTTCAAAGTCATATACCCAGTAAGGTGGTCCTATTTAATGATTTGATATTTTACTACGATGCCAATAGATTGTATGGTGGTGGAATTTAAATATACCTGGATATATCTGGGTGAATTAAAGGGAAAGTAGCAAAAAACCCAATGCAGCCAGAACACTCATCATTAACATTGACAAAAGTTCAGAATAATTGATGTTTTCCATTCTTTTTTTTTTTTTTGTATCTTATGAAGACGTAGCTCTAAAATTCCCTATCTTGCTGCAGTAAAAAGATCTTATTCTGCAGGCTCAGTCATGCTCAATGGTACGGGTCTGACTGAAAATTGTATGGCTGATCACGAGAAGCACCTGTGCTTCAGATCTAACCGCTTTGATAATGTTTTCATTACTATTGGTGATTTGTTGAAAACCAGTGGCCACCCGGTTTGCCAACCACATTGAAATTTGCGATTGTCCTGTTATTTTATAAGTGTTGGCTATAGAATTAATTGAACTAAAAAGGACTGCTATGTTTCCAAAGCACGTCCTGATTTTGTTAAGTCCGTGTCACTCTGAGACCAATATTTTTTTATGATGACCCTGGGACAACAACTTCCTCAGCCAATCAACGTTTACGACGTGATCACTATGCGCGACCCAATTACTATCACCATTTTGCAGAGTCGGCCAAAATACAAAATTAACAACGTTCTGCACCGCACCAGTGGCAAAATTTAGGAAGTGCCACCAGCAAAAAGATAAGATCGTGCCTTCATTTTTCTTATGGTATCATTTTACAGAAGTATATTAATAATAGTAAGCTTCATATTTCTTTTTAGATTTGTGGGGATTTCGCAGCAGAAATTGTAACATTAGTTTGAATTGCCAAGTTAACAGCGTTATCCTTTCACTGATGTAAGTTACTGTTAACTTTCTAGCGCCAGTTAAAACAGTCTAATAACGACTGTTGATAGCTGTCAAAGAGATGCGATTAAATAGTTGCATTTAAAGACGAACAAAATGCTGAACAAAGCAGCGCTAGTTTGAGCACCGCACGGATCATTCAGCTCTGACCACCATCAGACAGAATTTGAGACCCTACTGCGATCCGCTGTGAGATCCAGGTAGAACCGACTGAAACAGATCATTTATTCTGTTACATATGAATATGATGACCTCAAGTCATCACTGATTTATTCTGTTACATATTAATATGATGACCTCAAGTCATCACTGATTTATTCTGTTACATATGAATATGATGTTTTCTTGAGATTATCATGGATTTTCACTTTACATTATTTATGTTTATTCTATAATTTTGTCTCTTTGCTCTTTAGATTTTGACATTAGTGATGGAGGAATTTATAAAAACAACAGTCTACAAAGAGGAGCGCTTTAAAGGAAACAAAAAAGAGGCAGATATAACAGTCCATGTTTTAGAAAAGGATTTAGATGCCTGTGAATTTATTCAGCAAAGACTCACTGCCATAAACGCATCCAAAGATGCCAACTTCAGCACTGTGAATTCTGCAAGTCTTCAAAATCAAAAACATGGATATTTCTTATTTTTATGTAAGCGCTCTGGAGCATGCACTCAACGAAGTCGACGCGCCAAAGGATGCAAGGTTTATTTTAAAAAGAGGACAGACTGGCTCAACAAACTAGTTATAGTCGAAAGTCTTTACAGCATTCATTCAGGACATGACCCATCAAGTTCTTCTGAGGGACACTCAGAAAACATTAGTCAAGAGCTTATCAAGCATATTCAGGATTTAATATCTCTTGGTGTTAAACCGGATACAATTCTCCTAAAATCATATGAGTGGTCAAGGGAACACGGACATACTGATCTCAACAACTGAGCTATTTTGTTACCCCAAAAGACATTGAAAATATTCGGACATTTATGATGAGAAAAAAACAGCAACACAAAGATGATGCCACTAGTACCTCACACCTTCTAGAGGGCCTTTTAAAAACTATGTTTTTTTTTTTTTTATCAGCCTTATAGTCCTCAAACAGATCTTATCATAGTTCTCCAAACACCATCCATGAGAGACAACCTTCATGAATATTAAAGAGAGATTGTTTTTATGGATGCGACACATGGTGTCAACCAGTATGGTTTTCCTTTATTTACATTAGTTGTCAGAGACAGTCATGGTCATGGACTCCCTGTTGCCTATATCATCTTGGGAAATGAAAAGCAGGACACACTTCAGCTGGCACTGGAAAAGCTAAAACCATCATTTTCTGTACTTCCAAGGTAATACAAACAGTTATAAGTAAATTTAATTAAAATTATGAATTATTCATTAGTAGAGATGTTTAATTATTATTTCATTATATAATAAATTATTCAATAATATTTTCGATATAAACAGTTTCTTAAAGTGTCAGTTCACCCCAAAATAAAAATTCAGTAGCACTTTATTTTACAGTCCTGTTCCTCATGTACATACAATGTACTCCTATTAGTAATGTCAATAACTGGGTAATAACAGGGTACCAACCCTGAACTTACACCTAAACCTAAAGTTAAACCTCTGTAGTTACCTTAAATTATGCATTACATTAGTAATAGTTATTAGGTAAGTGCACGTACTGTAAAATAACGTGCAAACAAAAATCTGGTAGCATGTACATACACTGTCCTTATTATAGTAATTGCAAAAACTGGGTAATAACAGGGTACCAACCCTGAACCTACACTTAAAACTAATCTTGACCCTCTGTAGTTTACTCGCCAGCAAATTGTTCCAAGCCTGAATAAATGTATTTGTTCCGCTGAAGAAAGAGAAAGCTATTTTGAAGAATGTAACCTAACAGTTGTGGGGCTCCATTGAGTTCTTCAGATCATGCTGATTAAAAGATATCAAAAGCTTTTTGCTAAACCCAACACTTCTTGAATAAAATGCAAACCAATTTAAAGAAGAGCAAGCCAAACTGTACACAAGGCTATATCCCAAAATGTTTTAGAATATTCAGACCAACTTGGTACTTGGTAGATGTTGATCTCTGTACAATGTACAAATTGGTTTGGTAAGTAACTTCTAAAGATGGTAAACAAAGTAAACAACAAAATTAAGTTTTTGGAAGCAAACAAATATTTTTCTCTGCCTTTTTATTTTTATTAGGTGCTTTATGGTTTATAAAGATCAGGCTGAAATCAATGCCATCCGGAGAGTGTTCGACAAGTCTGACATTCTCCTTTGTTGGTACCGTGTAACAGAAGTAAGTACTAAGTTAAGATAGAATGACTTGGATTTTTGGCTTTTTTGATAAAACTTAAATATTACTATTATTGTTCAATCAAAATGAGTTTAAATTTATATCACAAATAGCATTTTAGCAGTAACTGCAGTTATTCTTAAGTTGTTCCTTCAGTGGCTTATGAATCAGTGTATAGAATTCCTTTTGCATTGCAACATAATGGAGGAATACATTTTTTTGCTCAATTTTCCTGGGCTATAGCAATAACATACTTGATTTTTTTTTTTGGTCTCAGTACCCTTTAACTAAAGAAAATTGTCATCAATTGATCACATTAATTATAGACAAATGTGTCAGGCCAAAATAAGTTCTCACCAATTTAAAAAAATGACTTTACATTTCTCCACAATCTTTTACACACAGGCAGTAACTCGTTGGCTGTCAGGATCTGAATCTGGTGTAAATGGGCCTGAAAAGGCAAATTCAAGAGCAGACATCATGCATTTTATGTCAGAGCTGAAATCCTGTTCAACGGTGTGTTGCTATTTCATTTCTTTTACAGTACAATTCTTTCTTGTAGCGTGACATTCATACATTCATGAAAGTTTGGTAACAAGCTTGTAACAACACAGTTTTATAATGTTTTGAAATGTTATTAATGAAAGTTAATATAAAATGTTAACCCTCATATTGTCACGCTTCAGCTGGAGAGGAAGACACAGATGCAAAACATAGTGATAATAGTCCAATTTGTTAGAAAATCCACAACCTGGGAAACAGGAACATGCAAACATCTTTGTGAACACAGCAGAATGACGTACAGATGACATGTGATGACCTGACAAGGAAGCACACAAACACATGGGTTTATAATACACAAGGTAAGGGGGAACAGCTGGAGAACAATCAAGGGTAACTAGGGGCGGGGTTACAGGAAACTACAGGGGCTGACACAGGACAAAACACAACAGTCTATATTCCTGACATACAGTATATATACATACACACTGTATGTGGGTTAACATTTTATAATAAGTTTCATTAATACAATTTTAAAACATTATAAAACTGCATGTTGTTACAAGCTTGCTACCAAATTTTCATGAATAAATAAGTATAAAAAAATCAGGTGGACAGATCTGGTCCACAACACAAAATAATCATTGAATCTATAATAATGACCCTCTGAAAAAGTGTGCATAGCCATGCATTTTTTGGGGTGTTATGTAATTAAACCATAACCATGGATTAATTCTAGGTGGGTCACTGTTTTAGTTGCTGCCTATTGTTATATTTATTTAATCTGTCATATTTAATAAATCATAAATAGTTTCAGACAGTATAATCCAAAACATTACAGATTCTCAGTACACTAACTACACATTCTTGGGTATAGGTCTGTGTCAAGGATTACCTATATGACCTATAAATCAACTGCAGTTCTTATAGTAATAACACAAAAAATACACTGTAAAAACATTTTGTAGTTTTTACCAAAAAATATGGCAGCTGTGGTTGTGTAAACATATTTACAAAAAACCTGTAGATTTTACAGTATAAAACTAATTTATAATTTTTACACTATTAAATAGAGCATCTCATACTATAATATATAAACTATGATATCTGTTTTGTACCACATGATAAAAGTGTGACACAAAATCACAGTAATTTCTTACAGTGATGGGTTTCCTTGTCCATTTTACAGGAACATGAATTTAAGAAAAAAGCTGAGATGTTTTACTGCCATTTTAAAAACTTAAAAGATGTCTGCAAGTAGTTCAGGAACCACTGGGAGGCAATTGGTCATCTGTGGTCTAACTTCGGAAGATGCTATAAGCATGGAGACTCTGACACAAACAATATAATTGAACGGTATATATCATTTTTGTGAATGTTTACTTCATTATGCATTTGTGGGCATTTCATGTTAGTTAAAAGCTAGTATAGTGTCTTGAGTATTTAATAGTTTGATTAAATTTGATACAATTTTATAGTTCCAACGTGTTGCTGCACTTTATTCCGATCTTTTCCCCCTTCTAGTTTCTTTCACGGTTTAAAATACCAATTCCTCTGTGGCATCCGAAATCGTAGATTGGATCATCTTATTGATGTGCTGCTGAACAAGACTGACAAGTACTTCAATATAATACAGGATTTGCAGTCTGTTGGGAGGGTCAATACCCCTCTGGAATGCAAAATGGAAGAAATAAAAAAATCTGCTGAGCGGATGCTACAGAACGGTTGGGCCACGAGCATTACCATAGTTTCAACAGAGATATATATATATATATATATATATATATATATATATATATATATATA
>JAAIIK010017249.1:0-26989 GCA_014706435.1 Silurus glanis | reverse complement strand
TGAATTCCCCCAGATGGTCATTTATTCAATGATTCAACACACAATGTTTGGCAAGAGTTTCAAACTACTCTTTTTTACATTAAGTAGGGGTGGGTGATAGAACGATAATATGCCCTGATAACATTCTCATTAAGACTATATCCCCCCCCCAAAAAAGTGTTTAGTGAAGCAGCTACACTTGTGATGGTAGGTACTTCCACGCTCAGCAATTAAGGAATAAATGTAAAAACGGCTTGCATGAACTGTTGATATCAAGAATTCAACTCTTGATATCACCAATTCAACTCTTGATATCAAGAATGTACAGCAAATATTGATATCAAGGATTGAATTGTGGATATCAAGAATTGAATTGTTGATATCAGCAAATAAGGATTAAATGATAAAATGGCTTGCCATAGGCAGGCTACGGTAGATTAGTCAGTCTGGGGTGAGAGACGCTCATAAGGGTAAAATCCAATGGAGAAAGGAGGATAGCGTCCTTGAGTTTCAAAATAAAAAACTTAAATGAAGTAGGCCTTATTTAGTAATGTCTATAAACGGAGATACATCTTCTTATACAAGATCAGCCAACAAACTCAGAACAATGGAACATAATGCAAGCGCTTCGAAGACAAGCCTACTCTCCAATAAACTTCTTCCACTCAGCCATGGCTTTCCTGTAGGATGAAGTTGTGTCCCTCTCATGGATCTCATCTTGCAGTACCTCGGTTTGAAGGACTGAGAGCAGAGTAGCAATGCACTTTGGGTAGGTCAAGTGCAGGGCATAATAATACGCCATCAAATAAAGGGCTCCCTCATGCAGATGGTTCTTGGGGAAGGTTGCTACTGGGGTGGTCCCGATTGCCACCATGCAGTTTTCTTTATCCACAATCAGGACAGGGCAGGAAAGGGGCCTCCTCTGCAGATAAGTGTTTGGATCCTCTGAAGGCTAAACAGGAAAATGAATTGATCAAAAAAATGAAGGTATAAGAGAAAATAATAACAGGACAGAGTCTGGGTGTTGAAACAATCACAAAACACAAGGCTAAAGACAGATGTTTGGGAATCTATGTCACACTAAGGGCCTAGAAAGAGGTATTATTTTACCATCAGGACATGAAGCAGGGCCTCACTCTCTTGTCCCAACTTCTTGGGCGGAGCAACTGCAGATGGGAACATGGCTGGCAGGGACTTCAACATGTTAATGGCTCGTTCCTCTGCATGAGAGAAATTGTCATACACGTCACTTGTTACTCTGAATTGTGACGAAAACAGTATTACATTGATGAAAAGCAAGGAAATGTAGATCTTACCTGTGTTTAATGTCATCGGTGGCTTCATCACCTTTTTCATAATACCGTAAAAGACCGCTTGGCTCTGGAAGGTGTCCCAGCGCTCCTTCACCTCCTTAATGTAAGCAGTGTTGTCTTTGCTGACAATCCTGCAAAGTTCACCGAGAACCTGCGAATCATTCAGTATACAAATAAAACAATGACACAAGTCTTCTCCACTCAAAAAATAAACGAGTAATAAACGAGGCTTCCACATGTAGGAAAAATGAAAATCAAGAGTTTTTTTTTGGTTAAGTAAAGGGATGTTACAGTCTGTTTACATCTTATAGTTGTCCAGCACTAGTATTCGATGTACACCACCCCAGACAGTTTTTACGTGCATTTATGTCAGAAACGCCATATTTCAAGAAAGTCCATAACAACACTCAAACTCAACTCTGAAATACTTTGTCAACCATACTGTAAAATTTGTCAGTTTAAGTTTCCAAATAAAACGCTCTGTTCTGTTTTAAACATACTCAATACATCACTTACCTGACAAATGCGCAAGTAGATCTCTCGCGCTGTCGACACTAATCGGTCCAATGCATTGCCTCAGGCACGCAATGCTATCAGAGAAACCGGAAAACTTGCAATTTGGATTGGAACTTCTTGCAATAAAATGATGTTCAAAAGTGGGTTTATAAATAACGAATCAAAAAAGTAAAACGGACAAATTACTCAGAAGCAACATTGGCGTAACATAGCCTTGATTTGAGTGTTTGGAGTTTGGAGTGATATCTTTACGGAATGAATGGGCTTCAATGGGCAACACAAGCTGACCAAAAGCTGCATCTATACATCGAAAGAAGCGAGGTATGCACATAACTACTTCAGGTAGTTGACTATATCAAATACAAGTGCAAAACAACTATAAGATGTAAATAGAGTGTAACATCGCTTTAACTTCAAGTTCTATTACAGTGCACGATGGTGCTCTAAACTAACAGATTTTGGAAGGCTAAGTGAAGACATTTTCCTATACAGTAGTGTTAGCCTTTCAATGAATACAGTTCTCCCTTGAAACCACAAAAAGTGTATGAAATTGCATAGAACATTGAGGCTCTTGTGACAACTAGGCAGATCACACAAATACAAATGTACACACAATTACACACTGTATCTGTGTCCAACTCACACACCATCATGCCTCAGATGGCAAACCAATCCTCCCCCCACTCACCCCTGACCTAATCAATTCCAGAAGAAGTACAGCAGACAACCCCAGCCAGCCTCAACTGTCACTGTGAGGAGTCTGGGAAAGTGTTTATGAATGACAGACTGTATGTACCCCAGCACTTTGTATCATCCTCTGACATTTGGTTTAAGGGGACTAATTCTTGTCTTGGTTTGTTTACTTACATGGTTAAGGTCTTTAAAGCATGGATACGCTTCAATGATCTTGGCAGGCCTGTCCTGGTCCTTGAGTGTGTCCGAATCGATGAATGCTCTTCTTGGCTCAAATTCCAAGTCGAGCAGTTGGGCAACTGCGTCTTTATTCGGCTTCGGTCTCTTGTACACTTCCTGAAGGGTTCTGTAGTGCCTTGCTTGAGCCTGTTGGCTATCCTGGTCTGTAGATCTGTTTTCATCCTGAAAGAGAAAGATGAGTTATTGTGCTTGCTAGTGCTGCAACAATTATTCGAATTAATCGATTAATCGCAAATTTTGCCGTCATCGATGAATATTATTGTTTTATTTCATGTGCCCACTTTCTTCTAATTTTTTACACTAGGATCAAATTTGCTTTCTTCCTGCAGATGGAAACCCTGGCACGGTGACATGCTCTTTATGCAAACAGTCAGTGACTTACAACAGCACGACCGTTCTGCTTGACTCGCACCAAGCGATTTATATTTTTGCAACAATGCCCCTTTGTTGAATACGTCACTGACTTGAAGATACCAAATATATTTCATGTCTTTAGTTTCCTCAACAAATAATTATTAAAAGGACTATTAAGATTTGAAAAAAACAGGTTGTTTGTTTAAAGTACATCACGCTGTGAAATGTAATAGAAACGTCAGACCATTTTTGTTTTGTCTTACAAGTGTTGCGGGTGTTTAGTGAAACAGAAAATCCACTGAAGTACGTTTTTCAGACATTAGACCTTAAAGTAACTGCCTTGGCAACGGCGCCTAAATATGCCAAGGCTACAGGACGCTGTGTGGTCCAGCGGTTAAAGAAAAGGGCTTGTAACCAGAAGGTCCCCGGTTCAAATCCCACCTCAGCCACTGACTCACTGTGTGCGTGAGCAAGTGCGTGAGACTTAGTTGTAAATGACTCTGCAGCTGATGCATAGTTCACACACCCTAGTCTCTGTAAGTCGCCTTGGATAAAGTCGTCTGCTAAATAATAATACAGTTTACATTTTTCTCGAAGTTCTCCAAGACAATAAGTGGTGCACTTACCGATTCTGTCAGAAAGATTCTGCAGTTTGTCGGTTGCCCTTTCTGGTGTGCTGCTTCTAGCAGGAGAGGCATCCAATATCACAGTTGATGCACTTGAGTCAGCGTCATATTCTTCTGTTGATGTCCCATCACCCTGCTCACTTGAGGTTCCAAAATCTATGCACCGCCTTTTACGTCTACGGCCCCTCTCAGGTGTTGGGCCCTGTGTCCTTTGTGGAGACCTTATATTCTGAAGTCTCTTGTAAAGTTGTCTGAAGAGTGTTACCTATGGCATATTATGTCATGATTACATAATGCTTCCTGAAAAATGCATCCTCCAATTGGATTTAGATTTGACTAGACTGTTGTGAGAATCATGCTTAGACTAATCCTACGCTTTCTAATCCATGTGTGCATAAGTACATATACTTCCAGAGAAGAGTGGAGAAATGGTACAGAGCAATACTCTCCTTACACCAAGAAATACAGTTTAAGTATCTCAACTAACAAAACATCAGGAATTTCATTTTACTAAGTCATTTATCTACTCACCCATGAATGTTTAGAGCCACCAGGCTTGTCTTGCAGCATGGGATAATATTCTACAAGTCTCTTAGCCATTGCAGTGATTTCTTCTTTTGAAGGATACCTGACATCTTCAGCCTCAACAGTTGCCCTCAGGATGGAGACCATGTTGGTCATGGTATTTCTCACCAGTCTGCACCGAAGTTCCTTTGACAGAGTGCAGCCCCCCTCTCTCCCAATGTTCTTCATTTCGAAGTAATGCTTGCGAACTTGCTCCAACTCAGTGTCTGTGTAGATTACATACTCAGGGCTGGGTAGCTGTAAAACTTTCTTGGGAGTTGCTCTTTTCAGGGAGGTGGCTCCGTGGAGGTTTGTTTGGGGTGGCTCATTCGAAGGGGATGCAGAACTTCCATCACTAAGACTTTGTGGGTGTCCGGAGTTTGAGGCCTGCTCCTGTGAATATGTAAAGCCAAAGTTAAGAGACATAAATGAGTCCAATTCCCATGCCCTCAATTGTGTAGATCCAGCTACCTGCATCAACCCCAAATTAATAGAAATGATGAGCACATGATAAAATCATGTTTGGATTGTATAGTGCACATCTTTCCCATTAATTTGAGGTTGAGGATTATACTTGGCTACAAAGCAGATGACAAGGGACTTGGATCCATTATCCAAAAATTGAAAAGAATATCACACACTTGAATGACCATGACCGACCTTAGATACAAATCTTGATTTTTAATTTCATAGTAAAAAATGTAACAAACGATGCTTTTCGCATATGCTTCTTCAGGTTCACTCTTACACCTTTTTGTTTTGGACTTGGATCCATTTTGACATTAAACTACCTTAAAAAGGTCCATAAGCATCTAAATAATTGCAAGTGAAATGTCCTACTAAGGGGCAATGCACCAGCAATTACAGGGTATTATAAGCACATTTAAAGAATCAAGTCCACAACAATACGCATATAGGAAATTAGAGTTGAATTTATCAAAGCACATCTTGATACTGCTAACGTAACATCAGTTTTGTCATATTTCACATGTCCTATTACAAGCCATATTTGTGAAATTGCCAACTCCAAATACAATTTTTGTTGTGCCAACCATTGGGCTGGCATTAAGACATTAGCTAATCTAGGTTGACCAGTCTTTACAAGAAAAAAGAGCTACTATATAAATACAAAGATCTGGATCTACTTTGAGTTGTACCTAGATAAACTGCTGCCTTACCTCAGGATGAATCATTTGCCAGATACTTC
This sequence comes from Silurus glanis, assembly GCA_014706435.1. Lineage (NCBI taxonomy): Eukaryota > Metazoa > Chordata > Actinopteri > Siluriformes > Siluridae > Silurus > Silurus glanis. Next base: position 21,497 of record JAAIIK010017249.1, on the reverse strand, counting down.
TTCTCCTCAGAAAGTGCTCAGGGCCCGGAAAAAGGTCCCTTATATCATCACGCGAGAAGGTGTGCAACAAGCCTTCACTAATGTTTGCAGCTGTTAGTACAAAACAGTAGAGTTGAACTTACACATAAAGTAATAACAAAACGCGATAATGAACAAGAATAGCAGTCCTAATGCTACCTCTACATGTCATATATAAGTAAGAAACACATAGCTAGATTAACTTGGAGGCATCACCACGGGTATTATTACCAAATGACGAGTCAGACATACGAAATAATGTAAATTTGGAATTTTTCTAACGACTCGTTTTCGATGTTAGAAGCCATTATGACAGAAAAGAGCGTCACCGTTAGCCCCGCCCATTTTCTGACATCCACGCCCGTCCTCCTTCATAGGGTTCAACGCCATAATATAAATTTTCAAAATGTTTACTATATTAACGCCCTCATATCTTACAATCCGCTTGGCTAAATATTAAATGACGATTTTACTGTCACCGTAAAGCAAATTTTCATTTTTTTCACATTTCTAAATGACCCACAAAGAGCGGACCAGATGGAAAAGTTTAGACGATCTGCTTTTTAGTGAACACGCAAATTTAAATTTGAGGCACGACTTGCGGAATTAAGATTAAAAAATATTATACCGTGGCCACGTGGCAGTAGCTTACGCCATTTTGAGCTGCCACCGCAGCCATTTTTGTCTGACACGGTGTTTTGAGTTCAGTATATATTAAATAAACAAGCAAAATAAAAAGTTAATTACACATGGTATGATTTCTTCAATTACTATAGTTTACTGAAATGTGTTTTTTTCAAATCTGAGTGTATATTTTTTTATCATTTTTTCCTGTTTCAAAATCATTGAGTTGGTGATATTTTAAGTCAAAATATGTGTATTGTGATTAATATTTATTGTTAAAGACAAAATGAGAGACATGAAAGGCCTACGTTACACAGCAACGTTAGCAAAGCCTGTGCTCATTTAGCTAACTGCACAGGGCACTAAAGTTAGTACACGCTAATAAATCTTACCTTTTAAAATGGTCAATGTTGTGTCATCCAACTTCTTGAAAGTGCCCATCTCCGACATCACTGATATCTAGGCGGAAAGACTAAAGTTAGATGAGGAGAAAGTGCTAGGTTACCTCCTTGACTGGTTGTTAGTCGTAGCTAGCCAGCTGCGTTAAACTAACAGATACATTTTAAAATAATTTAAAAAAGAGTCGCTATGAAATACACAATTTCTTACGCAAACTGAAGTTCAATACCTACTTCTATTTCACGTAAACAGTTCTGACTTCGTCTTATGACCACTGGATTCCAACGACTTTTTCAGTGACTGCCTGCAGTTTCTACTGCGCAGGTGAGAATGTGGGTAGCTAAAATTCAAACTACTGTAGTGAGGAGGAGTTCATCAATACATCACATTTGAACATTTGTTTGCTCTGGGATGTATTTCATGAGATTTAATAATTCAAAAGTAGATTCCCATCTTTATTTACAGTTTATTACGATAATTTAATTGAAAAAAATATATACATTATACTGATTTCCAGCTACTTAACTATTCCCCCCCCACTTTGTGACGGGTGGTATAAGCCAATTAGATCCGCGCGAGATCGAGAATAAGTAATTTTACTTCAGTGCGCAGCAGAGTACATACTGTGCTTAGGGACACTTCAAGAAGTTTTCCTTTCGAACTAGCTAATAGATTTGTTGGCTCAACACGCTAGATAATTGTTTGACAGCTGCAATGAGTTGGCGGTGCGTGATTTGCTTTGTATTTATGGGCCCGACTTTAAAGTCTCTTTTGAGCCACATCAACAGAGCACATGGTCGCAGTCCTGATTTTCGTGTCATTTGTGGTATCGATGGCTGCGCAGAAGAGTACAGGGTTTTCAACTCCTTTTACTATCATATAAAACGTACGCATGCCTTATATCTGTCAACTGGATGCCCACCAAGAAGCGGGACTACAAAGACTAACCGAGAGTTAACTGAGCAACTCAACAGAGATCCTTCTCAAATCGGACTTGAGAACTTTGACACACCCATTTTTTCTGGTTGCACTAAACGCGAACCGCTGACTACAAACCTTGTTCATCAGCCAGCCCATGGAGTTGTTGTCTTTGAAGAGCCACAAGGATCAAATTCCACCGGCGACGCAGTTCCACCAACTGGCGACAAGCAGCGGGATTCGGATTCGGTGACACAAAACACAGACATGGTAGGTAGCTAGCTAGCTAACTACTGTAGCTAATAATATGACGAATGTATGCTTGATTAATGTAAAGTTTAGCAGTAAGTCTGTTAGGGTGTTTGTTTTCTCTTTTCCGCGACCACTTTTGTTTAGTTTTGCTTTCAATGGTTTGTCAGCTTAGAAAAGATGAACATAACTAAGCTAGAAAAGTTTGGCTATTTTACTAAGGTGCATCTTTGTGATCTCAGCAGTAGCAAGCTAACTAGCTACAGTGTTGGTCTAAAACTGTCAATATTTAAAATTTGAAATATGACAAAACTAATGCTAGGTTGCCAGTGGTGTTTGTGACTGAATTAATGTGATCGATTCATCATAATTCTCAATGTTTTGTTTTGTTTTTTACCATTATGTTTCAGAGGAGTGTCAACGGCATCGTGTCTGGGGTGCAACAATATCAAGCTTCACTGGTGGATGTCCTGAAGAACCAATTGAAAAAGGTGTTTGAGAAGCATTCTGGGAGCATGGAGCAGTTACAAGCGGAGGCAATGGCAACATTTGACAATTTTACAGATCCTTTTCTCAGAGTTGCCACTACATACATGCAGAACCGCACAATTCAGGAACTATTCAGCCAGGTCGAGCCTGAACAAATAGTAATTTCTCACAAATTGAGAAATTTGAATTTCTGGAAATTCAAGGGTTCTTGCAATCAAAAAGAAATGTTTTTACTATGTACCCTTACTCCAGAGTCTGGAACAGTTGTTTACTGACTCAAGGATTCTCTCCATGATAGCTATAGGGCCACAGAAGTGCAAAGATGGATTTTTGTACGACATAGTTGACGGAGAGCTTTTCAAGTCACACCCATTGTTCTCTGTCAGACCCACTGCTTTGCAGTTGATTTTGTATACAGATGAAATTGAAATATGTAATCCCCTTGGATCACATGCTTCAAAAAACAAATTGTTAATGGTTTACTATACATTGGGAAATATAGATCCTAAATATAGGTCTAAGCTAGCTGCAATTAGACTTCTTGCCATGGCTAAAGCAAATTACCTTACTCAGTGTGGTGTTGACGTGATTTTGGAGAGAATACAGAAAGACTTAGATTTGTTGTATCATGGTGTAAAGATCCAGACTATCAATGGTGAAATGGACATGTTTGGTGCATTGATCTCCATTTGTGGTGACACTTTAGCCCAACAGGAGCTTGCTGGATTTAAGGAGGGAGTTGGGTTTGCATACAGCAAATGCAGGCACTGTGAGTGTACGTTTGAAGACATGCAGAGGGAGTTTACTGAAAACAGTTTTGTCAGAAGGACACTTGACATGCACGTCAGACAATGCCTTGAAATAGAGAAGGCCCGTACAGATTTTCTGAAAAATAGCCTCAAAACTACTTATGGGATTAAAAGAAAAAGCAAACTTGTGGATTTTCCAGCCTTTGATCTTATACAACAAACACCACAAGATATTATGCATATTGTTCTAGAAGGCATTGCCCCCATGGAAATAAAATGTCTGTTGAAACATCTAATTCTCTCAGGGGAGATGGACTTGGACATGTTCAATGATGCCATGCTGAGTTTTCCATACTCACCACTTGATATTCGAGACAGACCATGCCCGATCACGGTCAACACCTTGGCATCAAATGACAACAAACTTAAACAGTCTTCTGGTCAAATGCTGGTGGTCTTGAAAATATTGCCTTTTTTGATGAATAATGTTGAAGGAAATGTATATATGCAACTTATTCTTGAGGTGATAGAGATTACCCAGATACTTTTTGCTCCAGTAATTTCTCTTCAAACCATATCAAGACTCAGGTTACTAATTGAGCAGCATTTGAAACATTTTAAGCAGCTTTTTCCAGATAACAATATAATACCTAAGCAACATTATTTGCTTCATCTTCCCACACAAATTATGTCACTGGGCCCAATGGTAAGACATATGTGCATGCGATTTGAATCAAAACACTGTTTTTTTAAGCAATGGTCTTCGAAGTTGAACTTCAAAAATGTCTGCAAATCATTAGTGAAGCATAATCAGATGTTTGAATGTTCTCAAAATGTGAACGGCCCACAGCACCCCATTTTTTCAAGTGAGAGGGAATTGGGCCCAGTCTTGGAGGTGAAAAATATACAGCATGTTCAGGGAAAAATAAGAGACTTTGTTGGTGATGACAAAATTCAACATGTTGTTTCGGTCAAGTGGCTTGTTCTAAATGGAAATAAGTATACATGCAAGAAGTCTTTGATTGTTACCAAAGTAAATGATAATGTTCCTGAATTCCGACTTGTAAAAGACATCCTAGTGGTAAACTCATCATTCTATTGCTTTGAATATCAACCCTATGACACCTTGCACCTGAATAGAGATTTTCTAGCATATGAAGTTGACGTCCCAAACCTTGCCCAGGCAACTGAGTTGGTAGATGCTGAAAAACTAGTAGATTTTACATCCTACTACTCATTCAGTTTCAAAAGCAGTATGTACGTTCCAGTGAAATATTATCTTGGAGATGTCATTGCACTTCACAGATCCACTAATGACTCCTAAACAATGGGTAAAGCATCAGAGATGCCTACTGTAAGAATTTTTTTTTTTTCTTCAGGTCTTCTAAGTTTGCAGAGGGAAAGCAAATGTATTTTTGAAGGGCGCCTCATATATTTCATGTGGTCAAAAATTTGTTTTGTTGCTGTACAGTTGAACTTATGTGCTTGTCACACACAAAGACCTAATGTGATCATTACACACCAATGAATTATGTGCTTATCACACAATGTATTGACCTCAGACAATACTGGTCAGTGGTTTTTGTCAATTAATGTTAATGGTGATGGATACATGAATGCATGCATATGCAACCATTCATATATTTCTTAATAAAAGCAGTTTGATTCATGTCTGGATTATGATTTGTTTTTATTTAAATCTTAGTTAAGGCTGCTTGTATTAAGATTATTACTTATAAGGTTGCTTATATTAAGAAATCACTACAAATCTTATTCTTAAAACAAGACTTAATATCTTGAACTCCCTGTCATCAAAGTTGATTGCAGCTTTTCTCTCAAGAATATAACTTGTTTCACTTACAAATTGCCCTGTAGTAAGATGTTATATCTAAGTGAGATAACATAAGACAGACACCCTTAAAACAAGTGAAATAGTCTTACACACTCGGTGCTTGATAAGTAAATAAATCTTAAAATAACAATAATAAGATTTAAAGTCGGAATACAAGATAAATACACTTGTTCAGATTTCTATTTTTTGCAGTGTATGATATTGTGCATGATTTTGCCGAAACATGGAAGCAAAGACACTTTAAAACAGCTGATGGATAGCCCATAGCACATTTTAATCTCATAGGCGACCTCTTAAATGCTGTTCAACTCCCTGCCAAAGTGGCCATAGTTAAGGTTAAAGGACATGCCGCAGGTGATTCAGAGGAAATTTGGGGAAACACGTTAGCGGATAAAGTAGCTAAGGAAGCAGCAAAACAACCAGTAGATTTGGACACAGTACATACAAATCCTGAGATCCCAATGATGACACATATCTCCAAAATACCAGATATTGACCTAAAAATACTTCAGAGTCAGCCCACTGAGGAGGACATAAAGTATTGGGCTTCTAAACAATGTAAATCATAGTCTGCTGGTCTCATTAGAGATGTAGATGGAAAAATTGCTCTGCCTAATCTAGCTTTAATAGTGTTGGTGAAGCATTACCATGGGGTGTCACACATTAGCATAGCTAAAGTCACACAGGCTATAAACTCATCATACTCTATTGCTGATGTAGCTAAAACAACCAAGCTAGTGTTAGATTCATGTTTGACTTGTGTCAAAACTAACATACATTGACCTGTACGACATGACGCGCTTACTTTCCCTGAGCAACCTTTCCAACACCTACAGATCGATTTCACACATATGCCACCAGTAGGAAATTTGAGAAACCTGTTGGTTATAGTTGACAGATTCAGTAAGTGGCCAGAAGCATTTGCATGCGTGACAGAGAACGCTAAAACGGTTGTAAAAATATTAATGAAAGAGATCATCTCTAGGTTTGGTATTCCTAGTGTGATTGAAAGTGATAACGGCACACCTTTTGCTTCTAAAGTAACACAACTTTTGGCTAATTGGTTAGCAGTTGATTGCCATTTTAATATTCCCTTCCACCCACAGTCAGCTGGAGTGGTAGAGAGAACGAACAGCACCATTAAGGAACGTGTTACTGCTGATGTCTCACTAACTCTTCCTCTGCCCACATAAAACACAACACACCCTTTTGTGCCTAATCAGCATGTCCTAATACGAAGTCTGAAGCCTACCAAGGTCGGTGAGCCGAAGTATCGGACTCCAGCGACTGTTCTAGCTGTAACCAGAACTGGAGTTCTGAATATCAGTCACAGCACAGTGGATACACGCAAGCAGGATCAAAACAGCACCCCCTTAATCTGTGCATTGATTGGTCTGTTGGCCTAAGAAGCCTGCCTAAGTGACTATTCAGGGCTGAAATAGTTGAGAGCCCACGGAAAGATCCTTTCTTTATAGCAGAAAGGGGGCCAACTTCTGGGTGAAGATTTGACCTATTCGACTGTTTTGTTTAGCTTACCCTGATACCTGCTCTAGGTCTAAATTCTATAACAATATGTGCATAGTTGTACCCTAGATTTTTCTTATTCTTTTTGAACACATCATTCAGAGAGAAGAAACTGCTACGTATACCTGATAATACTGCTTATAGACATATTGAACAAGCACTGAGAAACAATTGTCTCATGATGTTTTGGAGAACGTGAAAACTGCTGACAAGGTTTTTTGAGAAGATTAAGAATTTATTTACGAGTGTTGAACACTACTTTGTTTTAGGATTGATTCTTGTGTTTATTGTTGGAATTGTACTTTGTATGTTTCCATGTTTGATGACGATGGTAAGACAGGCCATAAAGGCCTCGATTGGAGTGGTAATGATGAAGGATTATATGCATGTAGGGACAAAATGAAATGAAATCTGTTGTTTTTGTTTTGTCTTTATCTTTTCATTTGCAGTTTATATCACCGATCCTGTTCCCAGGAAAGAACATCCTATTTTATTGGTGTTTGATGCTAAATCATAAATGATTTAAAGTGGCCATTGTTAGTGTTAAGATGGTTCTCATTTACATTTACATTTAAATTTGCGGCATTTAGCAGACACATGTAAAAGAATCGTGATTAAGTGCATGCTGTATGTGCAAATAAGCGTTGGTTCGAAAAACATTATCTTTTCGTTCTACGAGGCTGAGACTTACGGAATCGCATTTTCTGCGTCTAAGAAGCTCACTCTTGACTGCCCCTACACGTCTTTGCCATACATAAGCTGTTGATGTTTTAAATAAAAATTACTTTCTAAAGCATATTTGTTTACTTTTTACAGTTTTGAGCAGTTTTTCATTAAATTATGATTATGAATTTGAAAATTAATATTTTCATAACTTTTTTTTTTTTTTTATATATTTTTGTCAAAACGATTTCTCGTGTGCCTTTTTTTGTTTTAAAGAAATGCAGTTTATAACGGTTTATAATGAAATTATGCTTATGAAATATAAAATTTCATATTTTAAAAAATATTATTTTGATATCTCATTTTCTTGTGAGAAGATTTTGTCACCTTTTTCTTCATGTATTACACATTTAATCGTTTTTTAATTAAATTATTTTTATGAATATAAAAAAGAATATTCTTAGAATAAATATTGTATTTTTATATAAAAAGTAATATGATCATAACTGTCACTTTTTTCGATTTTCGTTTTATTTAAATGCACTTTTTGATGTTTTTTTTAGGAAATTATGCTTATTAATAGAAAAAGTAATTCTTTTGAAATAATGTATTTCACATTTAAAAGGTTTTTAATGAAATTATGCTTTCGAATATGAAAAATCATATTTTAAAAATATCATATTTATACGTAAAAAGTAATATTTTTCTAAAACCCATTGTGAATCTTTTTTTACGTTTTAAAGAATTGCAGTTTTTAACGGTTTTTTCATTAAATGATTAATATAAATGTTTAAAAATCAATATTTATAGAATAACTCATTTTATAATGAAAAATGTAATGTTATAAAAAGTTGATTTGTCAGGTCACTGTTTTTCATTTAAATCTTTTTATTGTTTTTAAGGAAATTATGCTTATGAAAATTTAATTTCATATTTTTTAAATATTTGTTGGATGAAAAAAATATTTTTTTGTGAAAATATGATTTGTCTTGTCACCTTTTCCTTCATGTATTTCACTTTTTAACAGTTTTAAATTAAATGATGCTTTTGAATTTGAAAATTCATATTTTTAGAATAACTATAATATTTTTACGTAAAAAGTAATATTTTTGTAAATGTTTCATGTTACGTTTTAAAGAATTGCACTTTTTAACAGTTTTTAATGAAATGATTAATATGAATATAAAAATATATGTTTATAGAATGACTATTTTAATGAATTGCACTTTTTTATTGGTTTATAAGGAAATTCTGCTCATATTCATATGAGTGGTAGCTCCAGTGGTTAAGGCGCTGGATTACTGAGCGGAAGGTCGGGGGTTCAAGCCCCGGTATTGCCAAGCTGCCACTCTTGGGCCCTTGAGCAAGGCCCTTAACCCTCTGTGTGCTCCAGGGGTGCCGTATCATGGCCGACCCTGCACTCTGAACCCAGCTTCCAAGCAAGCTGGGATATGCGAAGAACAACATTTCACTGTGCTGTAATGTATATGTGACAAATAAAGGCTATTCTATTCTATTCTGGCTATTCCATTATTATATTATTATTTAAAAAAAATGTTTTTTGGTGAAATTTTGATTTGTCTCGTCACCTTTTCCTTTATGTATTCACTTTAAAATGTTTTTTAATGAAATTATGCTTTTGAATATAAAAATATTTTAAGAATGTCATATTTATACGTAAAAAGGAATAATTGTTGTCAGCACATGATATGTAATTTTTTCGTTTTACGTTTTGCACTTTTTAATGTTTTTTAATGAAATGATTAATATGAATATAAAAATATATATTTAAAGAATATCTATCATATTTATATGAAAAAAGTAATATTGTTAAAACATGATTTATCATGTCACTTTTAGGTTTTTTGTTTAAATAATTGCATATTATTTTGTCATGTTTATAATGAAATTATGCTTTTAAATATGAAAAATATTTTAAAAATAAATATATTTTTTAATAAAAAGTTATATTGGTTTCAAAACATGATTTGTCATGCCACATTTTTCATTTTTCGTTTTAAAGTAATCCCCGATATTTAGTGTTTCGGAACACGCGGCACGGATTCGGGTTCTCATTTGGACCCTAACTAACTGAAAGTTGCAGATTATTTGAAAATTCATGGGAACAAATGTTCAGGAACATTAAGAATAACATTTTAAACTATGTTTTTACTAACAAATTTCATTAAAAAATGCAATTAAAAACACTATTGTTTCAAAGTGACAATAACTAAATGAATTTACTACGGTTCCATATGGGCTGTGCGGGTGCGCCCAAAATTCACGGATTTTCGGGAACTCACGTCTTAGAAAGTGAACCCTGTGAGTTCTGGGGGACCACTTTATTGCACTTTTTAATCATTTTGAATCAAATTATACTTATAAATAAGAAAATCCATTTTTTATGCAAATCGCATTTTTATGAGAAAAGTAATATTTTTGTCAAAACATGATATTTCATGTCAACTTTTTATTCATGTATTGGACTCAAACGTTTTTTAATGAAATTCGGATTAGGAATATACAAATTCATATTTGAAGAATAACTATCATATTAAAAAAAAAAGGAATATTTTTGTCAAAACATTATTTGTCCTGTCAGATTTTCATTCAAGTATTGCACTTTTCTATTTTCTTTTTACCAGATTTTAATTAAATTACTCTTAGGAATATAAAAACTACCATATTTTCATAAAAAAGAACTATCATATTTTCATAAAAAAGAAATATTGTTGTGACAGCATGGTCACTTTTTTGTTTTAAGAAATGCACTTTTTGAAGTTTTTTTTAATTAAATTCTGCTTATAATGAAAAAAATCATATTTTAAGAATAACTAATATTTTTCTGAAAAAAATCATATTTCAGTACAATATGATTTGTCATGTGACCTTTTCATTCACATATTGCCTTTTGTAATGGATTTAAATTACATTATTATTTTGAATAAGATCGTATTTTTATGAAAAAAGTAAAATTATTAAAACATTAACTGTTGTCACTTTTAGATATTTCATATTTTGTTTTAAAATATTATAAATTGTTATTAATCAAATTATTCTCATGAATATGAAAATTCGTATTTTAGATTTTTATGAAAAAAAATGAAAGTTTAAGAATAACTGTCATACTTTTATGTAAAAAGTAATATTGTTCTAAATACGATTTGTCCTGTAATTTTTTCATTTTACGTTTTCATGAATTGCATTTTTGAAAGTTTTTTAATGAAATTATTAATATGAATAAGAAAATGTATATTTATAGAATAACTATCATTTTATAATTAAGAAAAGTAATGTTTTTATCAGAACATGATTTGATAAAGAATTCCACTTTTTAACGGCTTTTACTTAAATTATGTTTAGGAATATAAAAATTCATATTTTAAGAATAACTATCATTTTTATTTTAAAAAAGTAATATTGCTGTAACAGCATGATATCTCATCACTTTTTGTTGTTGTTTGTGTTAAGAATTGCACTTTTTAAAGATTTTTTTATGAAAATCTGAATGGAAAAAAAAGATTTAAAAAATCACATTTTAAGAATAACTATCATATTTTTCTGAAAAAAATGTCATATGAGTCCAATATGATTTGTCATTTCACCTTTTCGTTAACGTATTGCCTTTTGTAATGGTTTTAATTTAAATTATTATTTTGAATAAGATTTTTTTTAATACAAAAAGGTATTTTCATGTCACCTTGTCGTTCACATATTGCATTTTTTTACGGATTTTAATAAAATTATGCTTTTAAATATGAAAAATAATATTTTAAGAATAACTAATATTTTTACCTAAAAAGTAATATTGTTGAAAACACATGATTTGTCGTATATATATTTTTTCTTTTTACGTTTTAAGAAATTGCACTTTTTAACAGTTTTTAAGAAAATGGTTAATATGAACAAGGAAATGAATATTCGTAGAATAACTAATAAAATATACAATAATTTTATAATAAAAAATTAATGAATAAGATCATATTTTCATGAAAAAAGTAAAATTCTTATAAAAACATGATTTGTCATGTCACTTTTTTCATATTTCGTTTGAAAGTATTTTTAATCGTTTTTAATCAAATTATGCTTATGAATTTGAACATTTGTATTTAAATTATTATTATTTTTTTAATAATTACATCTTTGTCCAAAAATGAATAGCAAAAGGTATTTTCATGTCACATTTACGTTCACATATTGCACTATATCCTTTTTTATGGATTTCAATGAAATTATGTTTAGCAACATGAAAATTCGTATTTTAAGAATAACTATCATATTTATATAAAAAAAAGTAATATTGTCAAAATATTACTTTTTTTAAATTATGTTTATGAATAGAAAAATTTATATTTAAAAAAATAACGTTAATGATAAAACTCCTTTTCTTGTGAGAATATGATTTGTCAGGTCACCATCTCCTTCATGTATTGCATTTTTTTTGCGGTTTTAATTAAATTATTCTTATGAATATGAAAATAAGATTTTAAGAATAAATATAATATTTTTATATAAAAAGTAATATTATCAAAACTTGATTTGTAATGTCACTTTTTCCGATTTTCGTTTTAATGAAATGCACTGTTTAACGTTTTTTAATACAATTTGGGTATGAATATAAAAGCTCAAATTTTAAGAATAAAAATAATATATTTATATAAAAAGCAATATTGTTTTCAAAACATGATTTGCCATGTCACTTTTATCGTTTTTTGTTGTTTTAAATAATTTTCACTTTCTAATACCTTTTAAGGAAATTATGCATATGAATATAAAAATTTACTCGTATTTTTGTCAAATTATGCATTGTCAAATGTGCACGTTTTAACGCTTTGAATTGAATTAAGCTTATGAATATGAAAAATCATATTTTAATAATCAAAATTGTAAGAAAAAAATATATTGTTGTGAAAAAAATTTTTTACTTTTTGTTTTAAGTACTGAACTGTTAAATAGGTTTTTAATAAAAAATTATGCTTATGAATATTAAAAATTAATATTTTCATATGAACTTAAAAAAAATGTTTTTCATATTTTTGTCAAAACATTTTGTAATCTCAAAACAAACATAGAAAAGTATCCTGGCCAAGTGAATGCTGTATGTGCATTTTTTTCAGATTTTAGCAGTTTTTCATGAAATTATGATTATGAATATAAACAATTAAATTTTTATAATAACCAATATTTTTTGGAAAAAAGTAATATTTTTGTCAAAACATGATTTGTTATGACATATTGCACAAGCCAGTGCACTATTAGTGCCGGTCCCAAGCCCAGATAAATGGGGGGGGGGGGGGGGGGTGTTGTGTTAGGAAGGGCAACCAGCGTAAAAACGTGTGCCAAATCGAACATGCGGATCATGAATACGGATGATCCGCTGTGGCGACCCATAATGGGAGAAGCCGAAAGAAAGAAAGAAATGTAAAAAGTAATATTTTTGTCAAAACATGATTTGTTATTACTTATTTCATCATTAACATGTAAAAAAGTTGTGGTCAAGTGCCATTGTATATTGATAAACCATTATCTTTTCGTTCTACGAGGCTGAGACTTGCGGAATCGCATTTTCAGCCCCTAAGAAACTCACTCTTGGCAACACTTACATGGCTTTGCCAAACATAAGCTGTTGAAACGTTTTTTTTTTTTTTAAAAATGACGTTCTAAAGCATTTAAATGGGGGGGGGGGTTGTGTTAGGAAGGGCAACCAGCGTAAAAACGTGTGCCAAATCGAACATGCGGATCATGAATACGGATGATCCGCTGTGGCGACCCCTAATGGGAGAAGCCGAAAGAAAGAAAGAAATGTTAAAAGTAATATTTTTGTCATTTTGTCAGTATTAAATTTCATATATATATATATATATATATATATATATATATATATATATATATATATATATGAAATTAATTGGTAAAATATTAATTTTCATGTTGAAAGGAATCATTTTATGATAACTGTAAAAAAAAAAGTGCAAAAATTCAATAAAAAACATATGACAAATCAAGTTTTTACAAGTTATTGTAAAATTATGACTTTTCATATTCATAACTATCATCTAACTAAAAACCGTTGAAAGTGCAAATATTCATTGCAAAAATGTATATGACAAACAATGGTTTGAAACAAATCTGACTTTCTTTAATAAAAAAAAAAAATGTATTGTTTTTATTAAAATATTACATTTCATAAAAAAAAGTTAAATTTTCATAAAAATGTTTGAGAAAATGTGAATTTTATATTCATTAGCCTAATTTCATTCTTCTTCTTCTTCTTCTTTCAGCTGCTCCAATTAGGGGTCGCCATAGCGGATATCCGTCTCCATACCACCCTGTCCTCTACATCTGCCTCTTTCACACCAACTACCTGCATGTCTTCCCTCACCACAACAATGAACCTTGGTCTTCCTCTTTTCCTCCTTCCTGGTGGCTCCATCCTCAGCATTCTTCTACCAATATAACTCATGTCCCTCCTCTGCACATTTCCAAACCATCTCAATCTCGCCTCCCTCACCTTGTCACCAAAACATCCTACATGGGCTGTCCCTCTAATAAACTCATTTCTAATCTTGTCCATCCTCGTCACTCCCAACGAAAACCTTAACATCTTCAGTTCTGCTACCTCCAGCTCCGCCTCCTGTCTTTTAGTCAATGCCACTGTCTCTAATCCATACATCATCGCAGGTCTCACTACAGTCCTATAAACTTTCACTTTCATTCTTGCAGATACTCTTCTATCACAAATCCACTCCACTGCCCTCCCTCTCATTTACGCACATGTACTCTGTCTTACTCCTACTGACTTTCATTCCCCTTCTCTCCAGCGCATAGCTCCACCTCTCAAGGCTCTTCTCAACCTGCTCACTACTTTCACCACAAATCACAATATCATTCGCAAATATCATAGTCCAGGGAGACTCCTGTCTGACCTCGTCCTTCAACCTGTCCATCACCACTGTAAACAGGAAAGGGCTCAGGGCCAATCCTTGATGCAGTACAACCTTCACCCTGAAACAGTCTGTCGTTCCTACTGCACACTTCACAGCTGTCACACTGTCCTCATACATGTCCCACACCACCCTCACATACTTCTCTGACACACCTGACTTCCTCATACAATACCACAACTCCTCTCTTGGCACTCTGTCGTACGCTTTCTCTAAATCCACAAATACACAATGCAACTCCTTCTGTCCTTCTCTATACTTCTCCATCAACATCCTCAAAGCAAATAAGGCATCTGTGGTGGTCTTCCTCGGCATTAAACCATACTGTTGCTCACAGATGGTCACCTCTTCTCTCAGCCTGGCTTCCACTACTCTTTCCCATAACCTCATGGTGTGACTAATCAACTTAATTCCCCTGTAGTTACTGCAAGTCTGCACATCTCCTTCTCCATTCCTCAGGCATCCTCTCACCTTCCAGAATCTTGTTCAGCCATCTCTCCTAAACATCTCCACGCTTCTACAGGTATGTCATCTGGTCCAACCGACTTTCCACTCTTCATCCTCTTAATCGCTGCTCTCACTTCCTCTCACTTCCTCCACTATCCACATCCTGCTTCACTAACTCCACATCATCCAACCTTCTCTCTCTCTCTCTCTCTCTCGCTCTCTCTCATTTTCCTCATTCATCATCTGCTCAAAATACTCCCTATGCTTAAACTATTATGACATAAAAACTGCCACTTTGTTTTTGTTGACCTGGCACTGAAATAGTTTTTCAGGAAACAAATATTAGCTCAAGTACATGCAAAGTTCTTGGATACTGCACAGTTAACAAGAAGCAGTGGGTTGTGGTTCAGCATTGTAAGACTTAAGTCAGTCAAAACTCAGTGAGCGCAAACAACCTTTCCGTTTAGGAGCCCTGAATGAGCATCCACTCACATAGCAGTTGCATAATACAAAACCATGGTAATGTGTTGGCAAGGCAGAGGTTTTAATTACTCATCAATTGACCTTTTTTCCCCTAAGGCACTTATGAGTTTTTTTTGTTTGTTTTGTTCTTCTTAAAATACGTATTCACCACTGTCATTTCCATCCTTTTAGCAAAATCTACCCCATCTGCCCTTCTACATTCCTCTTCTTAAAACCATACCTACCCATCAGCTCTGTTCCCTTCACCTACATGCCCATTAAAGTCTGCCCCAATCACCAATCATTCTTTCTTAGGTACACCATCTACCACTTCATCTAATTCACTCCAGAATCTTTCCTTCTCCTCCATCTCACAGCTGACTTGTGGAGCATAGGCACTGATGACATTTATCATCATCCCTTCACCTTCCAGCTTCACATTCATCACCCATCAGAAACTCTCTTCACCTCCACTACACTCTTACTGTACTCTTCCTTCAGAATCACCCCTAAACCATTTCTCTTTCCATCCACACCATGATAGAACAGTTTAAACTCACCTCCAATGTTCCTGGCCTTACTCCCTTTCCACTTGGTCTCCTGAAGATATGTTTATCTACCTTTCTCCTCTCCATCATATCAGCTATCTCTCTCCCTTTACCAGTCATAGTACCAACATTTAAAGTACCAACCCGAACCTCCACTCTCCTACACTTCTCCTTTTCCTGCTGTCTCTGTAGACATCTTCCTCCTCTCCTTCTCCTTCTTCGGCCAACAGTAGCCCAATTTCCACCAGTACCCTGTCAGCTAACGCTACCTGTGGCGGTCGTTGTTAACACGGGCCTCGACCGATCCGGTATGAAATCCGGGCTTCGACCGATCCGGTGTGAAATCCGGTATGAAATCCAAGATGGCGGCGCAGCAGTAGCTCGCAGCGGCCTCTCCGGATGCAAAAAATGGTGCTTTCATATTTAGCCCGACCTATAATACATGGACACCAGAGTCAGCTGTGTTCATGTGTACGACCACCAGACACTACTACGGTACAGGCATCATGCAACCAACAATCTGCATGATGAAGCTATTAATAACCTTCGCGACCTCAGCTTGCTGCGACCTCGGCCACAAAGACCAGGCACAGCCCTCGGTGTCACCTGGTGCCGATAGCCGGGAGAGAGGACGTCGGAAGCGATGCTCAAGGAAGCGGAAGCGCGGCAATCGGGCGAGTGTCCGTGCTAGGCTAAATGCTAACCCTAGACGGCCGGCTCTCCCGTCCATTTTTCTTTCTAACGTCTGCTCCCTGGACAATAAACTGGACTACATCCGGCTCCAGCGAACCACATGGCCAGAGTTTAGAGACTGTTGCATGTTTGTTTTCACGGAGACATGGCTCAGCGACAGAGTTCCGGAAGCCGTCATCCTGTGCGGTAAGACTCGCGGTGGTGGTGTGTGTATTTATATCAACACGGAATGGTGTAAGAACTGCTTGTTTCACGCTACTGCTCATCGCTAGTGGAGTTTGTGACTGTTAGATGCAGACCGTTTTATTTACCACGAGAATTCACTACTGTTTACATTGTTGGAGTGTACATTCCTCCCAGTGTTAATGCTAAGGAGGCACTGAGTGAACTCTACGGCGCTATTAGCGACCTGCAGAATGCTCACCCCGACGGATTGTTTATTATCGCCGGAGATTTCAAACATGTGAATCTCAGGACTGTGCTCCCTAAACTCCATCAGCATGTGGACTTTGCAACAAGAGGAGCGAACACGCTGGATCTTGTTTACACAAACATCCCCGGCGCGTATCGTGTGGAGCCCCGCCCCCATCTCGGATACTCAGACCACTGCTCTGTTATGCTAATTCCAGCATACAGACCGCTCATCAGACGCTCTAAACTGGTTCTGAAACTGGTGAAAACCTGGCCAGAAGGAGCTACTTCTGCTCTTCAGGACTGTTTTGAGTGCACTGACTGGGACATGTTTAGAGAGGCTGCAACCAATGGCGATTCCATCAACTTGGAGGAGTACACATCATCAGTGACCAGCTACATCAGCAAGTGCGTTGATGATGTGACCATCTCCAAGACAATCACTACACGCACCAATCAGAAGCCGTGGATGACTGCAAATGTGCGTGTGCTGCTGAAACAAAGAGACTCTGCCTTCAGCACTGGGGACAAGGCGGCCTTAACAACAGCAAGGGCCAAACTGTCCCGTGCCATCAGAGAGGCGAAGCGCACACACGCAAAGAAAATCCACGACCACTTCCAGGACAGCGGAGACACCCGGCGCATGTGGCTGGGCATCCAGAAGATCACAAACTACAAGACTACATCACCTGCTTGTGACCATGACGCCTCCCTCCCAGATGCGCTGAACGACTTCTACGCCCGGTTTGAGGTACAGAACAACGTGAAGGCGAGGAAGACCACCCCTACTCCCACTGACCAGGTGCTCGGTCTAACCACAGCTAAAGTGAGGAAAACTATATGCAGAGTTAACCCACGGAAGTCTGCTGGACCTGACAACATTCCTGGCAGAGTGCTCAGGGAATGTGCAGAACAGCTAGCGGATGTCTTCACTGACATCTTCAACATCTCCCTGAGCAGTAACGTTGTTCCCACGTGCTTCAAGACAACGACCATTGTTCCTGTGCCGAAAAAGTCTACCATATCCTGCCTCAATGACTATCGTCCCGTCGCGCTCACTCCCATCGTGATGAAGTGCTTCGAGAGGCTCGTCATGAGGCACATTAAGACCCAGCTCCCACCCTCCCTGGACCCCATGCAGTTTGCGTATCGTCCAAACCGTTCCACGGACGATGCTATCTCCACAACCCTCCATTTGGCCCTCACCCACCTGGATAACAAGGACTCATATGTACGAATGCTGTTCATTGACTTCAGCTCAGCATTCAATACAATCATTCCTCAGCACCTGTTTGAGAAGTTGAGCCTACTGGGCCTGAACAGCTCCCTTTGTAACTGGATCCTGGACTTCCTGACTGGGAGACCTCAGTCAGTACGGATCGGGAACAGCATCTCCAGCACCACCACACTGAGCACTGGGGCCCCCCAGGGCTGTGTGCTCAGTCCACTGCTGTTCACTTTGCTGACTCACAACTGTGTAGCAATGCACAGCTTGCATCATATCATCAAGTTTGCTGATGAGACGACCGTGGTGGGTCTAATCAGCAAGAACGACGAGTCAGCATACAGAGAGGAGGTGCAACGGTTAACTGCCTGGTGTGGAGCAAACAACCTGTCTCTGAACGTCGACAAATCAAAAGAGATAGTTGTGGACTTCAGAAGAGCACAGAGCGACCAATCTCCACTGATTATTGATGGATCCTCAATCATCAAAAAGAGCACCAAATTCCTTGGTGTTCATCTGGCGGACAACCTCACCTGGTCACTCAACAACAGCTCCATCACCAAGAAAGCGCAGCAGCATCTCTACTTCCTGAGAAGGCTGAGGAAAGCCCATCTCCCTCCCCCCATCCTGATCATCTTCTACAGAGGGACAATTAAGAGCATCTTGAGCAGCTGCATCACTGCCTGGTTTGGGAACTGCACCGTCTCGGACCGCAAGACCCTACAGAGGATAGTGAGGACAGCTGAGAAGATCATCGGAGTCTCTCTCCCCTCTATTATGCACATTTACACCACACGCTGCATCCACAAAGCAAACAGCATTGTGGATGACCACACACACCCGTCACACACACTTTTCACCCTCCTGCCATCAGGAAAACGGTTTCGAAGCATTCGGGCCACCACATCAAGACTGTGCAACAGCGTTTTCCCGCAAGCCATCAGGCTCCTCAAACCACAGAACTGAAAGGAACTCACACACACACACACACACACACACACACACACACACAAAAAATGTGTGTTATCAAACTGTGCAACCTGGACTTAACACACACTCATCACTCATCTCAATCCATTTCACCATCATCTATTTATATTTGACTGTTCTTTTGCACCTTCGACTACTATATTGTTTGCATGCTTTTTTTGCACATTCGACTTGTTATTTTATACTACACTGTTTACATGCTGTCTTCTGCACATCTTGACTGCTGCTGTATTTTTGCCCTACATTGTGTTCTTATATTCACTCCCGGGTATATTTTTACAGTTCACAGTACTATATAACCAAGTGTACAGTAGGTTTACTGGTCGGCACTATCTTGGTTTTGTGTCTTGTCTTGTGTTGTCTGTCTGTATGTTTTTTTGTCTGCACTGTTTGCACCAGGTTGCACTCGATGCACTTTATGTAGCTTGGGTTGTGTTGTAGCTTTATGTTGTTGTTTAGTGTAGCACCAGGGTTCTTGAGGAACGTTGTCTCGTTTTTACTGTGTACCACTGTGTATAGTAGAAATGACAATAAAAGCCTCTTGACTTGACTTGACTTGAAAATTCTTATTTGTGATCCGCATATTCGATTTGGCACGTTTTACACTGGATGCCCTTCCTAACGCAACCCTCCCCATTTATCCGGGCTTGGGACCGGCACTAAGAGTGCACTGGCTTGTGCCTCCCTAATGGCTGGGTTCATTAACATAATTTCATTAAAAACCATTAAAAAGTGTAATACGTAAACTAAAAACTTTCACATGACGTTTATGACATTTCATTATGACGTTTTACATAAATATGTAATTAATAAGTGAAATATAAATTTTCATATACAGAAGCATATTTTCATGGCAGCCATGTTTGGCAAAAATATGACTATTTTCATATTAATATGAAGTAAATTGGTAAAATATGAATTTTTATATACGAAGGAATAATTTAATGTAAAACTGTAGAAAAATTGAAATAATTCAATAAAATAACGCAATATGACAAATCAAGTTTGTAAAAATTATTGTGAAAAATGACTTTTGATTAGAATCATTTAACTAAAAAACATTAAAAGTGCAAATATTCAACACAAAACGTGATATGAAAAAAAATGGTTTGAAAATAGACATTTTTTATATAAGATGTAATGTTTTTATTAAAATATATAATTTTCTATTCATCATAATTTCATAAAAAAACACGTTAACCTTTACCATAAAAATATGAGTAATTGTGAAAATATAAAACATATATTGGAATACCTTTAAAAAAAAGTGCCATAAGTGAATTGTTTTGTTTTTTTTGTTTTTTTTTATAAAAAAAAAAAGTTTTTAAATATTACATTTCATATTCATAATCATAATGTCATTAAAAAATATGTTAACCTTAATCATAAAAAATTAGCTGTGATCATATGAATTTTCAGATTTATAAGCATAATTTAATGTCAAAAACATTAAAAAGTGCAAGACGTAAACAAAAAATGTTACATGACAAACGGTGGTTTGAAAACAGTCTTTTTTTTATTAGAATATGATTATTATTGGTAAAATATGAAGTTTCATATTCATAAGCAAATTTTCATTAAAAAACGTTCAAATCTGCGATAAGTAAACGAAAAATGTGTCATGACAAATTATGGGTGGACAAAAAAATGCCGTTTACATAAAAATAAAAAAGTAAAAAATTCATAAGCATTTTAAGAATAAACATAATAAATAGATATTACATAAAAGAAAGAAAAAAATAAACCTAACATATTTTGACAAAAATAAGACAATTTTTAATAAAAAGATAACCATTATTTTTAAAACATGAATTTGCATATTTAGAAGAATAATTTAATTAAAAATCATTAAAAATTGCAAAAAGTGAACAATAAACTGACGAAAAATTATTTTTAGACATTTTTTTCATACATAAAACTGCCATTGATTTATCATTTCATAAACATAGTTTTTTTTTATACATATACATACTCTCTCTCTCTCTCTCTCTCTCTCTCTCTCTCTATATATATATATATATATATATATATATATATATATATATATATATATATAAAACAAACGCTAAGCTGAGCTCCTTAAGTGCTGAAAATGCGATTCGGCAAGTCTCAGGGATCTAGGACGAAGAGAAAGCGTTTTTTTTTAACCAAGTGTTTTTTCACAAAGTGCATGCACTTGCCCATGATGTGTTTACATGGTTATGATGAGAGGTGATAAAATAAAACATTTTCTGACCAAAATATGATATTTTTCATATAAATAGTATAGTTATTTCAAATATATACATTTTC
>JAAIIK010017230.1:0-11710 GCA_014706435.1 Silurus glanis | reverse complement strand
GGAGATTGCTCGCTCTGTGCTCTCCTAAAGTCCACAACCATCTCTTTTGATATGGTGTTCTCTCAGGAGTTTATCTTTTGTCATCGTTGTTTCCGTTCCGAAATTTCATTGGTCTAATGTTATGTCGCTCAGTTTTTTGGCTTGAAGTTTGTAAAACCGGGAAAAACCCAGGAAAAATCCATAAATTAGCCGCTTCGTTGTTTAAGCAGCGGGGTTTAAAACGTGGGGAAAAAAGTAGCGGCTTATAGTCCAAAAAATACGGTATATGTATTAAATGTATAATATCTAACAACCACTGTAATTTCTTACAAAAACAGCAGTCTGAATGAAACCCCAAAATGATAAAAGCATATTCTGTTGATGTGTTTTTTCTAATTCCACCTGGTTACATATGATATTCTTTGCTGTTCTTTTTACTATTATTTTCAGAACAATTTGAGGAACTTCGGCTTTCACCCAATGGCATCTCTTCAGCCTGAAAAGGATTCACACCAGGTTTTATATTTGCAGCCATGCAGATGATACAGCACAGGAGTTTTGTTGTACTTAATTTAAATCACATGCAAATGTTTTTACATTTACATCAACTGTTATTACTATTTTATTTTTACAGCGGTGTCCCTTTTATTTCTAATGAAAGTTATCATGTATTAAGAGGGAATTTTATGATAAATAATGAAGCACCTTCATCGCAGTTGGTTATTTGCACATTTATTTACAGTAAAAAAGATTTTGACAATTTCTTTAAAATTAAAAAAAGTATTTATTTAAATAAAAAACAAAATTGTTTTAAATTAATTTAGGAGAACAGTCCGACAGAGCGATGACCTGAAAAAGAAAAACAGAGATTTGTTACTTTGCATAATGTGTGTGTTTGTCAGGTACACAGTGTGTGTTTACTAGTGTTCATTTTGTAGGACATTATGAGGACAGAATGACTTACGCTGTGGACAGAACCACTGCATGTTTCTGGATGGATGAAGGTAGGGCTTGGTGGGACGGCTGCCCCCTGTCCACTGTTTAGCCATAGTGATGCACAGTGGCCTCCCATTTACCAGCTTTCCATTTAACTCTCTGATGGCATTATTGGCTTCATCAAGAGAGGAAAATTGGACGAATCCAATGCCCTTGAATCGTCCACCTGTGTAGTACCACCTGTAGAAGTCAGTGTAGAAATATAGAAAGCAAAAAAAGATTTAGCATTACACCACTCTCCTGTAGCTAAACATGAGTAATAACGAGCACTGTCTGTAATCCATAATATAAACAGAACAGCTATGTTCTTTTATTATCAACGTTCTGGTCTCACTGTTGAATGAACAATAAAGCACTTATATTTTAAAGGTATTATTCTGATAGCAGGAATTTGCTGCAAGTGTACACTGGTTTTGGTATAATAGAGGATCTAATCCGAAGTAAACACTTTATTGGGAAAGCAATAAAATATCAGTAATTGTAAGTGACCTTTGCGCTGGTGAGGTTTCCATGTGGCAAAAACAAATCACGCATTCGATTTTGATCCACACTGTAGTCTAGGTTCTTTACGAACAGTTTGACTTCCTACAGAAAATAGAACAAATTCAGCATCCAGTGTTTGAGTGCAAATGGGTGTTTGCATTGCATTGCATCAGAAAATAATAAGGATATAATCCTCGGTCTCCACACACGCAGTAATAGGAATAGGAAGAATGCAGTGGCATGCTGTATTCCCAAAATACCGCTATGCTCCTAACAGAAGCTCAACATATTGCATTTAGTGTCTTTCGTTAAAGCCTGTGTAAAGTTAATTAGTTTCAGTGTAGACACCTGCGGCTTATAGACAGGTGCGGCTTATTTATGTTAAAAATAAAAATCTTTGTCAAATTCAGTGGGTGCGGTTTATATAAGGGTGCGCTTTTTAGTCCGGAAATTACGGTAGTTATAATACATATAATACATATAATTACATATAGTTAATACTTTTTTTTTTAAGTAATTAAGGCAATTAAGGCAATTAGGAGACTCCATTCTGAGGCACGTGAAATTAGCTAGACCTTTAGGGGCACCAGCAGCACAGGTTATGTGTATACCGGGAGCCAGGGCGCCGGACATAGCAGGTTATCTTAGGTTCTTAGGAAAGCACAGGTTCTCTAAGATAGTTTTTTACACAGGAGCTAATGATATACGCCTTCGACAGTCAGAGGTTACCAAGAGTAATATTATAGAGGTGTGTAAATTAGCGAAGACAATTTCCGATGCAGTAACATGCTCTGGCCCCATCCCAATGCGACGTGGCGATGTAGCCTACAGCAGGTTATGGTCGCTGAACTGCTGGATGTCCGAGTGGTGCTCCAAAAACAATGTGGGCTTCATTAATAATTGGAGCATTTTTGAGGGCAAGGCTGGCCTGTTAGGGCGGGACGGTATCCATCCCACTCGGGAAGCTGCTGCTCTCATTTCTTGTAGTATAGGTCATAGTCTCAGAACAGCACTAGATAACAAGTGACTGTCTACAGCCAAGGCCAGGGAGCAGACAGACAGGCTAAACCGACCGTCTGCTAGCTGCACAGAGTCGTCACTCAGGATCCACCAAATTGAGACTGTGTCTGTCCCCCGAGCGAAACCAGAATATAGGAATTCTCAGAAAGTCTGTTTTAGTAACCTGATTAACATTAAATTAAATAGGACTGAACGCACAGCCAGCACCTCTGATCTAAAGATAGGATCGCTGAATATTAGATCTCTCACGTCAAAAGCGCTTACTATAAACTAAATTATTACCGACCAGGAGTTGAAAATTATGTGTTTGACAGAAACGTGGATTAAACCGAATGAATATTTAGCATTAAATGAGTCCTCCTGGGTATAGTTACATACACCAACCCCGTCTAAATGGCAGAGGAGGTGGAGTCGCAGCTATTTATAATAATAATCTAAGCGTCACACAAAAGACTAAACACAAATGTAAAACATTTGAAGTTCTTTACACCAGCATAAAATATGCTCCTCTGTCCTATGTGCAGGTGCCGAGGCCCTCACACACTGGGCAGGGTCTGGTCAGTGTGGCGTGATTGGACACTCGTTCCCAAAGCGTTTCGACGCAGCTCGAAGTTCCTGAAGGGGAACGTCTCTAGGTTACGACCGTAACCCTAGTTCACAGAGGGAATGAAACGCTGCATCTCCGTGCCACACTCCCTGCATCCCTGCGGCGCTTAACTTCTCTCTTTGCAGATGCTAATGCCGCTACCACCGCACAGCCATCTTGTAGCTTCCTGGTCTTGCCTATTGGCTAGATTTCACACGTGGTTCAGAGCGTGGACAACGCAGGGGCGTTCCCAAAGCGTTTCGACGCAGCGTATCGTTCCCTCGGGGAACTAGGGTTACGGTCGTAGCCTAGAGACATTTTTGCAGATAAAAGGTAGTTGGGCATTTTCACCACGAGGTGGCACTAGTGTGATTCCTATTGTATTTGGATGTTAGCCATTTGTACCTTTTGTCCCTGGTAAGATGTGGAAGTGTTGCCTGGCAATGGGAAAGTTGCATCGTGGAATAGATGCTCTGATATTTTAATAAACGATTTTTACATCATCTCTGTCTGTGAACAACTTCATTCATTCATTCATCTTCTCCCGCTTATCTGTAATTCGGGTCGTGGGGGCAGCAGTCTAAGCAGATTCCCTAGACACTTCTCCGTGTCCAGGGATCGGGTTGTCAAGACCCCCGCCTTCGACTGCTGCCCAATCCTCTCAGCACCGGTCCCTTACGGTCCCTCCTGCAGGTGGTGAGCCCACGGGAAGGCGGCCCCACGTCACTCCGACGTCACGGTCCTTGATTTATTTTTCTCGTGAACAACTTTCTGCACTTTATTATTTCCTGAGTTGCAGCAAAACCAGCAACTGTTGTTGAGTTTAAAGACTTTATCCACTGTAAGAGTTGCAGATCCCGAGCAATTGTAATCTAATTTAGTTATTTGGTGTTTGATAACGAAGTGCTGCTTCGCATTAGCAACACTGACTCAATGACAAATAAGTCATTCATAAGAAGACAATTGATGGCACCTGTGTTCATAGCAACTAGTTTCTAACTAATTATTTGATTGTTAATCATAAATATAATAATATATTGTGTGTCAGACAGTCATTCATGCAATAGTATATAAAATCATGATCCTACTAAACAGCAACTTTAAATTGGGTACAATATTCAACAATCAAATACTTAATAATCGATCAGTGAAAAACTGTTAGAAAGCTGGCAGCCTGCACATTTCTTACGTTTTTCCATATGGATACATTTTCTGTTCTGAGCTCAACAAATCTGGGTGAAAAACTGAGGGGGCACCAGTCAGAGGCCTCATTTTTATGATGTCATGTAGAAAGTATTTTACAGTATTTTAAAACAACAAAAATCTGTTCTGATAAAAAACATGAAGCCATTTTCATTAACCCTGTCAAATCTAAATGACAAAATCCTATTTTATATTTGAAATACATATAGCTTAAATACTGCACCTGGCTGTCAGCTTTCCCTTCTTCTGCACTAAATGTCATGTGTGCATTTAGAGGTTTAGTAGTGTGGATTTGTTTAGGAAGTGTTTACATGTACATCCACTTAAATAAGTTTCAGAAATAAAATGGTTATAGTAGTTTATGATGAGAATGTGAAAATTCAATCACAAGCAAATGTTAAATACAACAAAACCCTTTTGCTGTATCATCTGCATGGCTGCAAATACTGTATAAAACTTGGTGTGAACCTTTTATTAGGCTGAAGAGATGCCATTGAAAAGAAAGCAGAAGTTCCTCAAATTATTCAGAAAATAGTAGTAAAAAGAACAGCAAATAATATCATCTGTAACCAGGTGGAATTAAAGAGAACACACACCAGCCACAGAATATGCTTTTTTGTTTATTCTGACAGCTACCTTTGTAGGAAATTACAGTGATGGGAGCAGAAACAAGTCTATATATTTAAACAAACAAACAAAAAATATAAAATTCAATCATTATTGTTCACAGTTCATGAAAATGAATTGATAACAATAAATCTCAGGTAAACAATTATCTGACAAATATATCCAAAGTTACAAAATGCTATTTTGAGTTAATGATGACATGCCAATCCAAAAAAAAGAGAAAACATGCACTGTAAAAAAAATCCCGTAAAATTTACGGTAAAAAACTGGCAGCTGTGGTTGGCAGAAATCTACCGTAAAAATTACAGTCGAAATGTTTATTCATTTACGGTACAATTAAAATTTTGACTGTATTTTTTACGGTAGATTTCTGGCAACCACAGCTGCCAGTTTTTTACCGTCAATTTAACAGTTCACTTTTAAGTATACTGTAAATAGAAAAACATTTTGACTATTTTTTACGGTAGATTTCTGGCAACCACAGCTGCCAGTTTTTACCGTAAATTTTACAGTTCACCTTTAAGTGTACTGTAAACAGAAAAATATTATAAATGTATTTTGTATGGTAGATTACTGACAAAATTTTACAGTTCACTTGCAAGTATTTACATCATACTTAAGTGAACTGTAAAATGTACAATAAAAACTGTCAGCATCAGAAAAATTAAAGTTGATAAATTATACATTAACACCCAGAACTGGTAAGGAAAGCAATATATAGCAAAATATACCTTTTATTTTAATACCACAAACATATACAATGACAAGTATTTTCTTTTCCTTAAAACAGCAGGAAAATGTATTCCAGAATAAACATTTTAAATTATTACAGTCTTTACCAGAAGGCAGTATTCTATGCTCTTAATGGCATGTGGTTAATCAAGGAAATACAAGGAGAAAAAAGTTATTTTAGCGATTATAGCGACATTCAATTATTAATGCAAAAGTGACATTTTAAGTATCATTGCTCAAATAATTACTGGTATAGTAAAAAACATACCATAATTACAATACAGTATACAAACAAAAGGTTAATCAAGGAAATACAAAGAGAAAAAAGTTTGTCGCGATTAATGCAAAAGTGACATTTTAAGTACTCACTACTTAAATAATTACTGGTATAGTAACAAACATACCATAAGTACAAACATACCATAAGAACAAAGTAGTATATTGGTAAAATATGCATTTCTAAGAGGACAGCTCACACATTTTCAACATTCTCAAGTCATTTTCAACATTCAAAGCAGTATAAATTTGAAAAGCATCGTCACTGCCAACGTTATCCTCAGACATCTGTCAAATAAGTTTTGTCCAACCTTAGTCTGTTCTCCATTCGTGATCAGAAAGGTCTGCTATGACTGTAAGGACTCTGGGATACACTGGAAGCTGTTTTTTGTTTTTTCTTGACTCAACTTTGGTTCCCTTCTCTGGATTTATGCTGAAGAAGCACCTACAAAAGAGAATGTAAATCACTCATTTTGTTGATCACAAAAACAGATAGAAAAGAAAAAAAAAAAAAAAAAAAAAAATTATAATAATAAACTTTTTTACATGAACTAATATAGTACATATTAAGTTAACAGTACAAATCTTAGTTCACTAATGATGAAAATATCTAACATGAGCAAACAATGAACGACTTTATTTTTCTAACCGAAACAATGTACAAAGAACTGTTACAAATGTTTTCCCATTGTCAGTTCATTTTAGTTAATACATTACCTTACGTTAACAAATGAGAAATTACTGTGAAGTGCAATTACGTGTTAAAAATAAAAAATATTAAAAAATATTTTAATGGAGTTGAAATCTTCTGGTCGATGCTAAGCATTTATAGCTTTGATGTGTAGCATGAGGTGCCTACAGACAAAAACAAACAATTAAATGTCTTTGGTCTTGACATGATAATGAGTAATTAATGTCATTTTTTACTCACCAGCAAGTAAAACAAAACCTGTATAATTTTTTTTTCTTTCTAAACACAGAGAAAGAAAATATGTAGAATGTTTGTAACCACACAGTTTTGGGGTGCCACTGATTTCCACAGTATTTTGCTTAATAAAGGCAATATCCGCCCACAACTGTTGGTTAGAAGCCTTCTTCAAAATAATGGCAGAACAAAGAAATCTATACAGGTTTTGAACAAATTTAATTTAAGTAAATTACAGAATTATAATATTGAACTATCCTTTAAATTGTAAAAAACAATTTTATTAATTCAAACTC
This sequence comes from Silurus glanis, assembly GCA_014706435.1. NCBI lineage: Eukaryota > Metazoa > Chordata > Actinopteri > Siluriformes > Siluridae > Silurus > Silurus glanis. Next base: position 4,587 of record JAAIIK010017230.1, on the reverse strand, counting down.
ACCACAGACAATGATGCAGGGTGTTGCTGGTAAGTTGTCTACATCCACATCTTCCACAAGGCAAGACTCTTCCACATAATGAAACATCACTTCTTCGTTTTCGTCAAAGTAGGCAAGCAGAAGAAGCACCACATCTTTTAAATCCTCACTGCATCCTTCAGGTTGACACCTCAAAACATCTAGTTTTGCAGCAGTCTGCAGAACTTTTGGTTTCTTTTCTGCACTAACAGTTTTAAGAAAGTTCAGGAGCCGCTGTCCTTTTTTATCCAAGCTTTTAAGAAACATCTCCTTCAGATCAATTCCAGTTAGCTGCTTGAAGTGTGTACACATACCAACCTCTTGAAATAGTAATGGCCATTTCTCACAAAGCTGGTGTATGCTTGCTCCATTGTTTATGTCTTTGCGCTGTGTGTAGTATGTTGCTTTCAGGAGGTTGCTAACTTCTTCCAAATCAAAATTTGTTTCTTTAGACTTCATCTTCATCATTTCTTGTTTTTCCAGCTGGCTCTGTTTGGTCTCATTCAATGGCATAAATTTTACATTCCAATTTACACAGCCGTAAGTGTCTTGAACCGCTACCTTTCTTTCAGCAGGAATCTCCTCTGTGTCAGAGTCTTCTGTTCTGCTGCGTTTTCGGAACATTGGTCCTTTTCACATTTTCTACACGATTCTGGATCTGCTTAAGTAGTGAGTGATATCCTGCACCAACTATATCACCATCAATAACATCCTGCAAGGATGCAGGGTATTTGGCCACCATCTCTTTGGCAATGGCTGTAGAGTTTTGCTTACTTGGAGACTTGCATATCTTCATCATTTCGGACACGACAATTTTGACCATATCTCGTCGCAATCTTGGGATTGGTCTTTTCTGCCTTTCTAAACATTGCATCAATGCTTCTGGCAACTTCTCCCATGGTATTTTAAAATTGTCAGCCCAGTCAGAAGCAACCATGGAAGCCTTGCCAAATGTTGGGGATGGTGATGAGCATGAAGAAGACTGTGTGCCACTGCAGCTGTCTCTAGAGCTTAGCAAGCTATCTGAATTTTCTTCTAAGAGGACAAAGGTAAAAATTATCACTTATGAAACCAATTTAAGAAAACTTTTACATTTTTATATTTTATCATAAAAATTAAATGTACTTACTGATCTGGCTCCAGGCAGACACAAGTTTTCGTGCCTGAATGGGTCGTAATATGGGCAAGAGATCTGCTTCCTGAACATATCGGAAATCTTCAGGTGAAGATACTCCAAGTGAGTTCAGTGTCTCCACCACTGACTGTAGCACCGAGGATGAAATATCTTTGAGAATCTCAGCAATTGCAGTGGTTACACAGCTTTGCTCCAATTCATTCATGACTAAAAAAGAGAAAAATAATTAATTTGGTGACTAAAATTAATTAAAGGTATAATTGGCCCATTTGAGCACAATTAAACTGTTTCAATTCAAACCTGTATGAGTATCTTTCTTCTTTTGAACATAAAATATATTTTCCAATTAAAAAGAAAATATAACCAAAAGACTAAGTTTTTTTTTTACATTCTGATATACATTTTTGAAAGTGTTTTCTTTTATGTTCAATAGAAGAAAGTAACTTGTAACAGATTGATATCAAAACTGTATCAGAATTTTCATACGTTAGGTGTGTTGAGCTGTGCAAACAACAGAAAGTAATATATGATGCAAAAATATCAGTTTGAATTGCACTATTTTAGTTTACAACTAGTTTAGTTTTATCAATACAATCCAATGTTACAACTATGCAAGCTTGTATTGATCTAATGAGATACTATGCTGTGTTTCAGTGGAACTACCCTACAACCTTGCAAAATGTAAGATGACAGTGGGTAATATTTAGGCAAGTGGTCAATTTTCAAACACTGAACCGTTTCACTGGTGTTTCTTAGGGAGTACAAATGATAATCAGGAAGAAAATCTGCTATGAACACCCTGGTCAGCAAATCAACATGCTCCTCTGTGATGAACATGAGCATAAATTCACCAAACTCCACTGTCTCCTCATTACTAATGACAAACAGTTGGCCCTTTTTGAACACAGTTCCTTTATACTGTATTTCTGAAGAAACCCTTGTTTGTGTTTCACTAAATCTAAATAGACTGACTGCATCTTTGACAGTTTCACTGTAAAGCTCAGAATAAAACGGAGAACTATCTTTCAGTTGTAAGAATGGGGGACAAGATCCAGATGCCAAATAGGCCTGAAACAACTGATGCCTTTCAGAAAGGGTGCGACACACATTTTTTAAATTCTTGAGATGTCTGGTACATCTTTTGAAGTAACTGTGTTTACTTTCAAATCTCATTGTCCATAATCGGATCAATGGATCAAATTTGAGTATCAGACCTGGATAGTGTCGAAGGTAGTGATGTTTTGGTTTTAGAGTCACTTCTGGAAAGGCTGCTTTTCTAGACTCCAGGTATTCTTGGATGAATATGCAACCTGTGACACTGAAATCTTTTGAGCGCAAATCAGTTCAACAATGTCCTTTAGTTGAAGAGTTTATTGCCAAACCTCATCTGCAGGATCCACAACTCTATCACCAAGTATTACAGGTAGAAGACGTAAACAATTCCAATTTTGAATGGCCTGACCAGCTAGCTTAGGTCCATGAGAATTTAACTCAAGGTTTTGTGAATGCATCAGAACCATTGTATTTGAACTGCCTGATTCGACGGTTAAGAATTGGGTACGTGAACCACTTCTTTTTAACAAAATATTTGACGTAAAGAGCAACATCGTAAGACAACACGCCTTCAAAAATGTCGTGACCAAGGCATGGTGGCAAGCCAGGTTGGCAAACTTTAAAGTTCTTCAAAGAGTTGAAAACTGAATCAAACTTAATGCCTTTAACTGTTTCATTTTCGGTCTGTAATTGGTTAACAACAGCACTGTAGTTTTCAACAGTGAGCAGTGGACCACAAAAATTTGGGTCAACACTCTGACATTCTTCTTTAGTAATTAGACAGTACCTGCAAAAATAGCTTGACTGACTAAAATTTTCAGTGAATCCACCAATGCAGTGGGATCCCAAATTGTCTCCAGAAATGCAGTAAAGTGTGCCTTTTATGATAGATTGATCTGACAAAGCAATTCCAGTTTCCTCAACGTCTTTCAGGTCTGTTACTAACTCTGAGAAAACACTTTCATGGCCAAAGTCTTTAAAGTCTTTTTCTCTGCACAGCATAACCAACTGCATATGTTCTGTGTTTGACCTGAGATGAACTGGCAAATTGACAAGAGAAAGGTATACAGCCAAAATTTTGTGTTTTTTTTCGTGCAGACCCTAAAGGGTTAACCACCTCAAAAGCATCCTGATAGAACAGTAGCTGGAGTTTTGGGATGTCTTGAGAGAAATTCCTGCACTTCAGTATTTGGCCATCTGAGCAATCACAAAGTACATCAGCAAAGTTTTTTTCAGGCAGGTGCATTGAAATGCACTTCCTCCCAAAATCTAAATTCAGCAGACACTTCAATGTGTCTTTCACAGGTACATAGTATGCAAATTGCTCTGTCCGATTCTCATCTCTACCTAAAAGTATTATTTTTGGTTCAACGTATTTAAACACTTTTTTAAAGGTCTGACTCCTTGAATACTCTGTTCGCATTGGTCCTTTATGACACACAGAAAACAAGTCTGATTCCTTCACAGTAGCAAATATTTGAGAAATAGTCTCATTAGGTAATGATAAATTCTGCAAAAGTGAATGTAGCTTACTAAAAGTATATGTCTGTCCCAATTTATAAATATTTTGCATCTCATCTACAATATTTTGTATTGTAGAAGCTGGAAGAAGAAACTGTCCTTGTAATTTCATATAAAATAGGCTCACATTTCTTAAATACAAATCATCAAAATTTTGAAATTTTGAAATGAGCCCATTTCACTCAGCAGGACACTGCTCTGATGTCACTGACAGTATCTCTGATGCAGAAGGCCGATGTGAATCAGTAATGCTGTTAACTGAACAGTTCCTGTGCTTCCTAGACATATGAGAAGTAAAAGAGGACATGATGTGAAAAACACTTTTGCACCCTCTTACTGGACAGTAAACTACACCACCTTCCTTAATATGGTTCTTTAAGTGAGCAACAAGACTAGCCACATCATGGCACTGATAACTACATAGTGAAACACTACAAATCAAATCCGTATCAACCACTGCATGTGCAGTCACAGCAGCAGTAGAGCTGTTATGGCGCCGATAAAAATGGCTCTTAAATGTTACGTATTTAGAAAACGACTGTTTGCAGTCACTAGCGACACATTTGAAAATGGCGCGAGGTTCGTTGCGATGCAATCTGCAGTGCAGAACATATTCCCTCAGACTTTGCACTGTTAAACTACAAAAACAGCAAGTGTACATTTTAATGTATTTAAATCTCAAAATGCAACGTCATGACTGCTGTGATTGGACAAGTCAAACGCCATTAGCCAATGACTTTAAAACACAAAATGCTTATTAAATATATGGTTTCTTTTTATTATGCAACGTAATTGCACGTATTGTACATCTGAAAAATCGAAACAATTTAAGACTAAGGTTCCAAAAAAAATATATATAT
>JAAIIK010017214.1:59-13326 GCA_014706435.1 Silurus glanis | reverse complement strand
CACATTACTCTACACTACACTACACTGCACTACACTACACTAAACTACTCCACACTAGTCTACACTACACTACACTACACTACACTGCACTACACATTACTCTACACTACATTAGAAAACTCCACATTACTCTACATTATATTTCACTACACCACATTACTCTACACTACTCTACACTAAACCACACTACACTACACTACACTAGAAAACTCCACATTACTCTACAATACACTAGACTACACTACACTACATTAAACTACACTACATATTTTATTACACACATACATAGAGTACGACATGCAGTAAAATGCTTTATACGACTGTCCAACATTTAAGCATGAAAAAAGGAATAGTATATAAGGATAAAAGTAGATTAGTAGATAAATAATAAAAGTATAAACTATAGAAAATATATGTATATACATGAATCTAGAAGGGAATAGATGCGTATGGCAGATATTGACAGTACAAATTAAAGTGATTTATTGTGATTGTCCTTAAAGTGTCCATGTGCAGTGTGGTGTGGTATAAAGTGACACTGTGCAGTTCAGAGTTAAAGTGACAGTCCAGAGTGTCATATAATAGTGCAAAAAAGTTAAGTGAAGATGGAGAGAGTGGTCCAGTTTTAGATCCTAGGTGTTTCCTGGTTTAAACTCCGAATGGCCTGCGGGAAGAAGCTCCTCCTCATTCTCTCTGTATTTGCTTTCAAGGAGCTGAAGCACTTCCCTGAACGCAACAAAGAAAAGAGTCCATTACTGGGATGGCTGAGGTCCTTCACAATCTTCCTGGCTCTGGTCTGGCACCGCGTGCTGTAGATGTCCAGCAGGTTAGGGAGCTCGGTGCGGATGGTACGTTCAACTGACTGCACCACCCTCTGGAGGCCTCGCCTGTCCTGCATGGTGCTGTTCCCGAACCAGGAAGTGATGCTACCCGTCAGAACACTCTCAATGGTGCAAGTGTAAAAGTTCCTTACCACCTGAGAGGGAAGTTTAAAGTCCCTTAAGCATCTCAGATGGTACAGATGCTGCCGGGCTTCTTCACCAGGGTGTTGATGTGACAGGACCAAGACAGGTCCTGTGTGATGTGAACACCTAGGTACCGGAAACTGTCCACTCTCTCCACTGGGGTCCCGTTGATGTTTGTCCACTATCAACTCTTTAGTCTTGCTGACGTTCAGGAGAAGATTGTTCTCCTGGCACCATCTCTCCAGGTTTTTAATCACCTGTGGGTAGGCCGTCTCGTCGTTGTTGGAGATCAGGATCACCACAACAGTATCGACAGCAAACTTGATGATGGTGGAGATGGTGGTGAAGTGGCCACACAGTCATATGTGTACAGTGGGTGGATGAGGTGTGTTTGCCCACCCGTACGGCTTGTGGTTTGTCTGTCAGGAAGTTGGAGATCCATTGACACAGCGGCAGGGACCTCCAACTTAGAGGTGAGCGTGGAGGGAATTATAGTGTTCAAATGTCATTAAGAAATTTCCCCACTGTGGGACGAATAAAGGTATATCTTATCAAAAAAATTAAAAATCAAATAAAATTTTATTTGTAACATACACATACATACAGGGTACGACATGCAGTGAAATGCTTTGTACGACTGTCTGGCATGAGGGAATAGGATGGGGAGAAGAAATAAAACAAAGAAAAAAGAAGGCAGATAAATAAAGACAATAAACTATGTAAAATATAAAAAATATAAAGATAAAGATATATATAGGAAAAATTGTATATACAGGGTATGTTTATGGATACAAGGTATGCTAATGTACAGTAAACAGTAAACAGTAATCACATAAGGTGGTTGATGTGATTGTCCTTAAAGTGAACATGTGCGGTATGGTGTGGTATAAAGTGAACATGTGTGGTGTGGTGTGGTATAAAGTGAACGTGTGCAGTGTGGTGTGGTATAAAGTGCACTGTGCTGTGCCAATCCACAGTTAAAGTGACTGTACAGAGTTTAAAGTGTTGTAATGCGAAAAGAAAAGAAATATATTAGCAGAAGTGTGATGATGGAGAGAGTGACCAGCTTTTAGATCCTGGGTGTTTCCTGGTTCAAACTCCGAATGGCCTGCGGGAAGAAGCTCCTCCTCATTCTCTCTGTGTTCGCTTTCAGGGAGCGGAAGCATTTCCCTGAACGCAACAAAGAAAAGAGTCCTTCATAATCTTCCTGGATCTGGTCCGGCACCGCGTGCTGTAGATGTCCTGCAGGTTAAGGAGCTCGGTGTGGATGGTACGTTCTGCTGACCGCACCACCCTCTGGAGGGCTCGCCTGTCCTGCATGGTGCGGTTCCCAAACCAGGAAGTGATGCTTCCCGTCAGAACGCTCTCAATGGTGCAGGTGTAGAAAATCTTTAGCACCTGAGAGGGTAGTTTAAAGTCCCTTAAGCATCTCAAGCTTCACCAGGGTGTTGGTGTGACAGGACCAAGACAGGTCTTGTGTGATGTGAACACCAAGGTACCGGAAACTGCCCACTCTCTCCACTGGGGTCCCTTTGATGTTTAGCGGTTGGTATGAACGCTCCTGCTTCGTGCTGAAGTCCACTATCAACTCTTTAGTCTTGCTGACGTTCAGGAGAAGGTTGTTCTCCTGGCACCATCTCTCCAGGTTTTTAACCTCCTGTAGGTAGGCCGTCTCGTCGTTGTTGGAGATCAGGCCCACCACAACAGTGTCGTCAGCAAACTTGATGATGGTGGTGGAGTTGGAAGTGGCCACACAGTCGTATGTGTACAGTGAGTACAGCAGGGGGCTCAGAACACAACCCTGGGGAGCTCCAGTGCTGAGGGTGAGGGTGGATGAGGTGTGTTTGCCCACCCGTACGGCTTGTGGTCTGTCTGTCAGGAAATTAGAGATCCATTGACACAGCGACAGGCTGAGTCCCAGGACCTCCAACTTAGAGGTGAGTGTGGAGGGAATTATGGTGTTAAAAGCTGAACTGTAGTCCACAAACAGCATCTGGAGCCGGAGCAGTCGTGAGGCAGCCGACCTCACTGGTGCCATCTTGCAACGTTTAATGTTCTGTTGCTCTGACCAGTCTTTCAAAGCACTTCAACACTCCTGAGGTCAGGGCTACAGGGTGGTAGTCGTTGATGCAGGCGGGCTGATGCATCTAAAAAAGATGTTTAGCTTGTCTGCCAGAGAAGCGTCCACATTCCCCAATCTGGAAGATGGTGTTTTATAGTTTGTGATGTTTCTTAGTCCCTGCCACAGGCTCCGAGAGCCACCATGTTGGAACTGTGACTCTAGTTTCCTCCCGTAGCACCGTTTTGCTTCCTTCACCACTCTGCGCACACTGTAAGATGCAGCCTTGTACTCGTCCATGTCCCCAGTGGCGAGCCCCGTGTCGTAGGCAGTGGAGCCGGATCTCAGAGCATCACGGATGGTTTTATCCACCCACAACTTCTGGTTGGGAAAAGTTCTGATGGTGTTTTTCTGTACTGTTTTATTTGCTAGTTCCCCGATGAATCCCACAAATGCTTCCGTAAACATGCTGACGTCATCAGAGCTGCGCCTGAACATGTACCAGTCTGCATCATCTAAAGCGTCCTGCAGAGCGATTGGTCTGTCCAGTGAGCGACCTCCCTCTGAACTGAAGCTTCCAGTTTCAGCCTTTGTTTGTATACCGGCATGAGGAAGATGACGGCATGGTCCGATTTCCCAAATGGTGGACGTGATTGTGCCTTGTAGCTGTTCATTAATAGTGTGTAGCAGTGGTCCAGTGTCCTTTTGCCCCTGGTGGGGCAGGTGATGTGCTGCTGGAAATTTGGCAGTGTGCGCTTGAGGTTGGCACTGTTAAAGTCTAGGGTTAGGGTTAGGGTTAGCAGCATCCCATTGCTGTGTTTGGTGTAGCATTAGTGTCTCGTGTAAGTCCCACATCGCAGTGTCCATGTCCGCTTGATGTGGAATATAAATGGCACTGACCATGTCCATGCTGAGTTCCCGAGGTAAATAGAAAGGGCGAGATTTGATGGTCAGTAGTTCCAGATTTGGTGTGCAGGAGTGTGAAAGGGAAACAATGCTTGCGCTGTTGCACCAGTTGTTGTTCACCATCAGACACACTCCACCTCCCCTTGACTTCCCCCATTCCAGTGTTCTGTCCATGCGGTGAACCAAGAAAATCTTAGCCGGCTGGATTTCGTGGTCTGGTACTGCTGGGTTCAGCCATGTCTCGGTGAAGCAGAGAAGGTTGCAGTCCCGAATGTCCCTCTGGAACTTGACCCTTGCCCTGAGGTCGTCAAGCTTGTTTTCCAGAGACTGAACATTGGCTAACAGGATACTAGGTAGGGGAACATGGTGTGTGAGAGCCCTCAACTTGTTTCTGATACTGGCTCGTTCCCCTTGCAGATGCCGGTACCGTCGCGTCCTTTGTTCTTCCTCAGGATCTCTTTCAGCCAGCATAGGTTTGGGTTTAAAAACGGCGAAAAGTGAGTAGATTGTAAACCAAAAGATATAAGACACAACACTACACTAGACTACTCCACATTACTCTACACTACACTACACGACACTACACTGCATCACACTACACTACACTACACTACACTACACTAGACTACTCCACATTACTCTACACTAGACTACTCCACACTCTACACTCTACAGAAGATGAGATACTGCAAGTCAGCCAATTTTGCAATCCCACCACCTGTCCCCTGGATCCAATCACTATGCTTCAGACCATCACACAAGATCTCCTGCCCTTCATCTCCACAATCATCAACAGGTCATTAACATCTGGCTATGTACCAACTACCTTCAAGCAAGCAAGTGTCATTCCCATCTTGAAGAAACCTGCTCTGGATCCATCAGACATCAACAACTACAGACCGGTATCACTTCTCTCCTTTCATTCTAAATCTCTTGAACGCACTGTTTTTAACCTACTGTCTATGTCTCACAGAACAACCTCCATGATCCGAACCAGTCTGGGTTCAAAGCGGCACATTCCACTGCATGCTGCTCGGTCAGCCAAGCTGTTATCTGTACTTATCTTCCTGGACCTTTCAGCAGCATTTGACACAGTCAACCACAAGACACTTATGTCAACCCTCACGAGTCTCGGTATCCGCAGAACAGCATGGGAATGGTTTGCTTCCTACCAGGTAACATGTAGGGGATCCACATCTGCCCCGTGCAGACTCACCACTGGTGTCCCACAAGGCTCGGTACTCGGTCCCCTCCTTTTCTTCCTCTATACCCACTCCATTGGTGAAGTCATAGCCTCACATGGGTTTTCTTATCACTGCTATGCAGATGACACTTAACTAATCTTTTCTTTCCCTCCATCAGATACCACAGCTTCCGATCGGATCTCGGCATGCTTGACAGACATATCTTCATGGATGAGTGCTCACCAACTAAAACTCAACCCCAGCAAAACAGAACTGCTGGTCATCCCAGGTGATTCATCTCCAGGTCAAGATCTCCAAATAACTCTTCATGACTCTCTGCTCTCCCCTTCAGCCACTGCTCAAAACCTTGGGGTAACTATGGACAATGAACTGTCCTTCTTCTCACATGTCGTTAATGTGGCTCGTGCTTGTTGATTTCTTCTCTACAACATCCGAAGGATTCGACCATTTCTGTCCACACAGGCTGCCCAGGTGCTTGTTCAGTCTCTTGTCATTTCAAGACTCGACTACTGCAGCTCTCTGCTGGAAGGTCTTCGCCGGAACGCTATTTGTCCACTGCAAATGATCCAAAACGCAGCTGCAAGGCTTGTGTTCAATCAGCCCAAGTTCTCCCACACCACCCCACTGCTGCGCTCCCTTCACTGGCTTCTAGTAGCTGCACGTATCAGATTCAAAACACTGATGCTTGCCTACAAGGCCAAAAATGGACCAGCACCATCTTACCTCAGAGACCTCATCACATCTCACACTGCACCACGCTGTCTGAGATCCTCCAGCACTGCTCGACTGGTACCACCTTCTCTCAGAATGAGAGGTAAGTACACTTCAAGGCTCTTCTCTGTTCTGGCACCAAGGTGGTGGAATGAACTTCCTCTAGATGTCCGTACAGCAGAGTCCCTGACTATCTTCAAGCGACGACTGAAGACCTACCTCTTCCTGAAATACTTAAATTAGCACTTTCCAAGTTTGCTTTGTAGAATTCAAGAGTTATATTTATATTAAGTGTGTAATCTTGTGTACCAGTGTAGATTTATTCATTACTAGAGACTCAAAGCACTTTTGTACGTCGCTCTGGATAAGGGCGTCTGCTAAATGCCGCAAATGTAAATGTACACTACACTACACTACACTACACTACATCACACTACACAACACTACACGACACCACACTAGACAACTCCACATTACACTACACTACACTACATCACACTACACTACACAACACTACACTAGACTACTCCACATTACTCTACACTACACTACATCACACTACACTACACTAGACTACTCCACATTACTCTACACTACACTACACTACTCCACATTACTCAACACTACACTACACTACACTACACTACGCTACACTACACGACACAACACTACTCTACTCCACATTACTCTACACTACACTACATGACACTACACTAAATGAGACTACACTGCATCACACTACACTACACAACACTACACTACACTACTCCATGTTACTCTACACTACACTACATCACACTACACCACACTACACTACACTACACTAGACTACTCCACATTGCTCTACACTACACTACACTACACTACATGACACTACACTGCATCATACTACACTACTCAATATACTACACTACATACTACACAACTGGTTTTTCACAATACCACGACATTTGAGTACATGGTTATGAAGTTTGGTATCAAACATCCCGTTGTACTTATATTAATTTACAGACCACCTAAACAACAAAGTGACTTTTTCTCAGAACTCAGTGAACTACTAACCCAAGCATGTGCTGTGTCGTCCCAAGTTATTCTTCTTGGTGATTTCAACATTCATGTTGATACTGCTTGCTCCACTGCTACTCAGCTAAATGTTGTCTTTGACTGTTTTGACCTCATCCAGCATGTTAATTTTCCAACTCATACTCATGGTCACACGCTTGATCTTGTTTGTACATCTGGTCTGAATAATATCTCTGTTGACAGTTTAGCTACCCCTCTTTCTGACCATAGACTCATCTCCTTTGATTTTACATCTATCTGTCCAGTCAACCACATCAAAAATCTAACCATACGTTATCGTCATTTAAATACTGTTGACACTAGCTCCTTTTGTGATTCTGTTGCCTCCTCTGCTCTTTCTGATGTGCTAAATTTAACCTGTCCATCTATGATCTATGACAAGTATTGCTGTACTGTTAAAAAATTGTTGGATGAGTTTGCCCCAACTAAGATAAGGTCTGTCCCTATGTCCCATTCCTCCCCGTGGTTCAACGCAGAGCTTCGAGGTTTGAAGGTAAAATGTAGACAACATGAACGTCTCTTCAGGAAAACTGGTTCAACTGGCCATTTTCTTATATACGCTGAATGCCTTCAGCAATACAAACTGGCCTTAAATACAGCCCGCTCTTCCCATATCTCCAGCATCATTAACAAAGCAAGCAATAGGCCCAAAATGTTATTTAGCACAATTAATAAACTGACTCAAGCACCAAAGCACAGCCTTAGTAACTCTGAATCCATGGTTATGTGCTGCTCTTTCCTGAACCATTTCCAGGGTAAGCTAGATACTCTGTATGCGACATTTGGTGAGGAACCAACTACTGATGAGCATATGAAATCTCAAACTATTAATTCTATGACAACCCTAGCCTTAACCAATTCCTCTTTAATCACTGAGCTAATACAAAAATCTAACTCCTCATCATGCACTCTTGATCCTGCACCTACTTTCCTGCTAAAAGACTGTACATCGGCGATTTCTGCCCCCATCTCCCACCTTATTAATATGTCATTTATCTCCTCTACTGTACCTGTGTCACTTAAGACTGCTGCTGTTACTCCCATACTCAAAAAGACTAATCTGGACCCGGCAGACTTATCCAACTACCGCCCTATTTCCAACCTGCCATTTGTATCGAAGATCATGGAAAAGGCTGTGGCCTCTCAGCTGCAGTCATTCCTAGCTGGTAACAACCTCTTTGATATTTTTCAATCTGGCTTCCGCCAGCAGCATAGCATGGAGACCGCGCTAGTAAAGGTTGTTAATGATCTTTTACTCATTGGAGACTCAGGTAGTCTCTCTATACTTCTGTTATTAGACCTCAGCTCTGCCTTTGACACTGTCTGTCATAAGATTTTACTTTCACGATTAGCGGAATTAGGCATATCAGGCTCTGCACTATCCCGGTTTTCCTCTTATCTCACGGGCAGGCAATATCACATCTCCATACACAATTCCAAATCTCCTACTGTCTTACTTAAACAGGGTGTCCCACAGGGCTCTGTTCTTGGCCCACTACTATTCATTCTGTACATTCAGCCGCTTGGCAACATCATTCGTAGACATGGTTTTAGTTATCATTGTTATGCTGATGATATTCAGTTATATACTGCTTGTCAACCAGATTCTGTTAATGTAAAATCCTCCCTCTCCTTTTGTGTTAGCGAGTTAAAACAATGGCTACACTCAAATTTTCTTAGCCTGAATCTGGGTAAAACCGACATTCTGATAACTGGTCCCGCATCTCTAATAAAAAACAACTCTGTGGACTTTAGTCTTGATCTGGATGCTACTACGATTTTCCCCTCAGCTACTGTTAGAAATTTAGGTATCATACTCGACCCCTCACTATCCTTTGATGCCCATATTCGCAGCCTCTCCAAAACGTCTTTTTTTTCGCATTGTCAAACTGCGACCTTTCATCTGCAGAAATGATGCCGAAACATTAGTGCATGCTCTGATTACGTCCCGTCTCGACTACTGCAATTCACTCTTCTCTGGTCTATCAGCTCACTCAATCTCACGTTTACAGTACATACAAAACTCGGCTGCCAGAATGTTAACCTCCAATAAAAAATCTGCCCACATTACCCCAATATTATTTGATCTTCACTGGCTGCCAGTCTCATCTCGCATAAAATATAAAATCATACTGCTCACTTATAAGGCACTAAATGCTCTTTCCCCTCACTATCTTTCCGATCTTCTCTCATCCTATGTTCCTTCACGATCACTCCGGTCTTCAAATTCTGAACTTCTTTGTGTTCCTAGATACCGTCTATCCTCTGCGGGTGGCAGATCCTTTTCTGTCATTGCTCCAATACTATGGAACTCCTTACCCATTGCACTCAGAACCATCACCACTTTGACTGAATTTAAATCAAGGCTTAAGACCCACCTTTTCAACCTCCACTATCAATCAATGCATATGTGTTAGGAGTCCTTAATTTTTCTGAAATGTGGTGTATGTTTCATGTACTATGTAGTGTTCTATCTCTTGTCCTGTATGTTTTTATGTCTATGTTGTCTCTGCTATTAACTCATGCAGCTGCATGTGATCCTTCGTCCTGGGCAAATGTCCGACGAATATGTTTATGTTTATGTATGTTCATTATATTTCATCTGTCTTGATATATTGAAATATTGTACCTTGTAAAGCGTCCTTGAGCTTGGGAAAGGCGCTATATAAATTAAACTTATTATTATTATTATTATTATTATTATTACTCATACTACACTACTCATACTACACTACTCATACTACACGAGCCTCCAGCTCCAACTCCACTGTTTGCAACTCGAACGAGTCCTCACCTGTGCTCAAAGGCAGACACACAAACGGCATAGTGCTTATAATAGCAAATAGAGTTCAGATAACGTGAGAGGCAATGAATGTAGTCAACACTAGTGTTAGTCGAGTTAACAAGCTATAGGCACAAGCCAGGAAGACAAAAACAATTTAGGATTACGTAAGGAGAAAAAAAAGGATAGATAAATAGTAAAGTTTGTTTGAAAACGCCAACAGAAATACAAACAAGTCAAACACAGGAAGCTACTTCACAGGACCACAGTGTATAGTAGCAATGACAATTAAAGCCACTTAGCTTGACTTGATAACATGAGGATAGTGCACAGAAACCTGATGGTGAATATTAGTTTTCTACCTGTTGAGTCACCTGATGAGGAGGGAAGCCCACTACCCTCTGTAGAAGAGTCAGAGAGTTGAACAAGAAACATCAGGAGTGAGTGCTTTGTGGAAGATTTCAATCTAGCAGACCCAGGAAAGAGCTATGAGATGGGTGAATGATGAATCTGAAAGATCTGCAGTTCAAAAGTCTGTTGAAGAAGCCTTGGAAACAGATCATTCCAGTTCAGATGGAAAAGAGTGCCCAGTTGCAAACTGAAGAGAATCTTCTCCAGAGTGAAGCTGAATCCAGTTCAACATCTCTCGACGTTATACTTAACTGTGACACAGAAACACATACACAAGCTCCAACTGACACTCAAACTGACATTGACATCCAAGTTTCAGTTCCTGATTCTCAGGTTTTAGAACATGGGCAGGAAGAGTTGTTTGGAAAGTGAACAGATTAATTAGGTCAATGTTTCAGAAACCTTTTTACCTCCAATGTGTAGGCAGTCATCTGAAAGAGAGAGCTGTGTTATTTCTTTCTCTGTCCTAAATAGTATTCTGTTATATATCGGTTTTGTATGACATGAAGAGACATTTTGATTCCAAATATGGAATATTAGGGTCAGGTTGTATTATGGTGGACAAGGCATCTGAATCCAAGATGATCTTAGTCTTGATCACCCTGAGGCTGTTCTTAGCCTATTGGTGGGAACACACAAGTTGAACTAATGGACATTTCATTGTAGACCTGTACCAGTTCATTTATTTGGATTCAGTTCCTTGAACACAATGCAGATTAGAGTAGCAGCGGCGGTTAGCAGCAGACCGGTTACGGACGTACGTATGGATGGATGGATCTGTGTATGTGTGTAACTATGTATTTATGTATGTATGTATGTATATGTGTGTATGTATGTGTGTACGTATGTGTGTACGTATGTGTGTGTGTGTGTGTGTGTGTGTGTGTGTGTGATATAAAGACAATATAAATTAATTAAGAATGCAGATTTATAGCGAGGTTTTGATCTTTAAACACATCACAGACTCATGAATATTCATGACCTCCACATGAGCAGAAGGGTCTTTATATTGTTATTAAAACTTTTTTCCTCCGCAGGAGTGAATGTGGGACTTTAAAGGGAAATCAGGAGAGACATTAATATTTTGGTGAAATCTGTTTATTTGTTTAATGACCTGGTGAAATGTATTCATTATTTCTGTCATCGTAGAGTTAAAAATCGCTCAGAAGGATCCGAATCATCGCTTTCTCTCCATTAGACTCGGATCACGTCAAAGCCAGCAGTTTATTCACGCTGTGGTGTGAACATGTGGATTAATCACGTTTCCTCTGCGCTCTCAGGTTTGCTTTAGTCATTAATCCCAGAAGTGTAAAAAAAACTCCACAGAACTCTCTGGAACTGCAGAAGAACCACAGCGTTAACATTTATAGAATAAAACTCCTCCTTAATAACTCATAAAATGTCATAAAAGATGATCCTGTCTGTTCGGTGGACGAACAGACCAAATAATTGTAACATTTATTCCATTACCGTTAATTTTAAGATATGATCAAAATATTTATTAATTAATTACACTGTTTAAATTCCTGATAGATATTTTCCTTTATTGCTAAATCCGCTACACCAGCTTACAGCATCTCCGATCTTCTGCCCTACCGAGGGCTGGACCTACTGAAGACCGAGCATCAGGACTACAGTACAAGAACACACACACACACACACACACACACACACACACACACACACACAGACACCGTTAATTAAACTCCTAATACGTGTAAACACATTCAGGTGCAGTATGTTACCTTGTGTAAGCTACACTATATACACTCTTATTTGATTGATTATTATTATTATGACACACTGCCACAGATCCTACACACAACATTCCTCTTCCACATATCTGTATATAACATCCGTAATTCTGTATCCTGACACTGGGTATAAATCTTCTTCTTCTTCTTCTTCTTCTTCTTCTTTTTTATTTCTGTGCTGTTGTACCTGGAAGCGTCTGTCACCAAAACTAATTCCATTTAAAACGGTAAAACTCTGAATGTCTAAAACAAAAATCTCAGTGATCAGTCAGTAATTTTGCAGCTCTGAAGGAACATGTCAAATCCAAAGAAATGCAATGAGTTAAAGCACTCTTGGGTTCTTAATCAATAAATGAAAGCCTGAGCCAATCCCAGGCCTTCACCTTTATCTGAGCCGAAAAGGAGGTTCCAGGAAACAAGGAGACTTGAGAGCCAGGAACAAGGTACAAGCCATCTGTATGTCACTGTGGAGAAGAATCATGCTGCAGGAATGTACAGCTAAATGAATTGGAGAATCTGAGAACAATTACGCAAAAGAACCAGGGAACAGGAAAATAAGAGAAGATTGGGGCCCCTCCGTGAGGCCCTCAACATTGAATTAATCAGGAGTGTAAATGAAATGACTAGGTTACTCTGAAGAAGGACATCTGTGGAGGAATACTCAATGTAAATATTAAAATGAGAAATAAGGAAACAGGGCACAAGGAGCAGAAGGATCCCGAGAAGATGGTGGTCAGTGTTACACTCTGTTTTTCCTACATCTGGATGATGTTCTGAGGATGTTCTTCAGGCTGTAATTAATACGCAGTTTGACACTCGAGTCTCCTTCAGTGAGGAGCTGATGACTTCACCACCATAGTCTTCATGATCTTGAGCTTCCTGTTTATTCACTTGGTGTTTTTGACCAAAAAGTTATAGTTATAAAGAGAATTATGTTGAATTGCAGTGCTATTGAGGATCGTGCTCAGATTAAATATCGTGTTTTTATGGTACAGGTGATTATCAGCACTTCCTTGTGTGACTCATGAGACATTGATTTTGGCTTGAATTCGAATTTTAAAACAGCCTCGTCGAATACAGTGTGGATGAAATTATATTAATTGAAATGCATTTTACACACACACACACACACACACACACACACACACACACACACACACACAATGTTGGCACAGCCCGCATGTTGAAGAGCATCGAGGATGATCAGCTGCATCTCCAGAGTCACTGTGACATTCAGTATGGAGATTAATGCAGGCTGGCAGTAATATTGATCAGACAGCACACACTTCACACCGAGAGCACTCAGCACATGTTCTGAGAGGAAACTAAGGCAGGAATGTCACTCACACACACACACACACACACACACACACACACACACACACACACAC